>JAWQFJ010003930.1:0-63692 GCA_034096865.1 Theodoxus fluviatilis
CACACACATATACACACCCATATACACCTATACACACCCATATACACCTACTAAGGACACACACACACGCACACACACCCACACACACACACACGCACGCACGCACGCACACACACACACATACACACACACGCGCGCACATACACACACACACACACACAAACCCACACACATACACAGTCTTGTACACTTTCCATACAGCGCAACAGCTAACATCAACAGTGCATGGGTGCTACTGGGGAGTGTCCCCTACATCGCGTTGCTGTATAATTTAAAGAAAGAACAGGAAAAAAAGAAAGGAAAAAAAATTCATTTCACTACATCTTCATTAACTTGGCTGTCTTGGCCATTGATATACATAGTCCAGTACCCCTCTTAAACTGCTCAGTGACGTGTTATCCCATCTTACCATCTCTACTGTTTACTGGTCAAGTGTCTTTCCGGAAACAGATGGCTGGATGGGTCTTAAGGGCCTTAACAGTCTCGGAGGCTATAATATCTATGTCTGTCCCGGAAACAAATATCTCACATGCCTTTAAGTGAAAAATTTCGATTCGACAACCGAGGAGCTAGATTGCTTTTTTCGCTACTCACCAACTTTGTGGTCAATGACGACGGTGTGGATTTCTGCCTGCCCCTCCACCCTTCCCGTGCGCTGATCTCGCACGGTCAAAACAGGCGCGAGGCCCGAGTCTGCTCGCTTCGATGTGCAGCCTCTCGATTCCGACGAGCGGCGCGCATTCTTCTTCACCCTGTCCATCTGCTGACGAGGTGTCGATGTAGAACACGTTGCAGCCGCTCGTGTCGAGTCAGAGTAGGAGCGTCTGTGTCCTGCCTCACTGTCACGTAGGTATGACAGCACCCTTTCCACAGATCCGTGTGATGTCTGGTTACCGTTGCTCCTAGTCTTGTCTGCATACGAAGGCTTGCCATGGGTTGACTGGGGCTTCGAGTTTCGATGCTGCTGCGATTCTGCGTGGGGTGGTAGCGAGGGTGTCTTCACTGTTGTCTTCCCCGTGTCTCGGTGTGGACCAGGTGGCACAGACTGCGTCCTCTTGGATCCTGTCTGCGGCCTGCTCACATCCTCGTCGCGACTTTGGAAGATCTGTTGTGCTATGTGGCTTTGTTGGGAGCGTCGGTTTCCGTCTCTGCCTTGATAACTTTGAGCCTGGCGATGCCGCGGGTCAAAGTAGTCCGCTAGAGCTGTATCCTCGTCCACCGCAATGACTCGACCGCTCTGGAGACGGACGTATACTGCACCGTCTCTCGTCCAGGCATTTCTGGTGCCAGCCATTTCTTTGGCATCTTGGAGGAGCTTGGCGTTCTTGGCGGTGAGATCTTCTGTCACCAAAAAAGGTTTCCCTTTGAGTCGCCGTCTCATTTGCAGAATGGTACTTCGGGCTGAGAGGCGCAGAAATCTCACGATGACGGGTCTGCTGCGCCCCTGCTCAAATTTGCCCACTCGATGGGCGACATCAATGCAGTCTTCGGTGAAGTCATTCAGGCTGAGCTCCCTCCTGCAGAAACGCACTACTTTCGACGTGCTGTCCATGACTGTCTCGTTCTTATCAGTGTCTGGTAAACCCCAGAAACGCAGATTCCACTTGCGTCCCCACTGCTCCACGTGATTCAGTTGTTTTCTTGTTTTCCTAATCACGGAGGTGTTGCTCAACATTTCTTCTGTCAGTTTCTGTCTCTCTGACATCAGAAATTTAACCTGTGTCCTGAGTTGATCGTTTTCCTCCCGGAGATCGAAAATAGCTCCATTGAATTCCTCTTCTCTTTCTCTCATCATGTCGACGGTGGCTTGAACTTGTTGGAGCCGCTGAGATAGGTCACCAGGTGTGTCGGGAGTTTTCGTGGAGTTGGGGCGATCGGATCCCTCATCTCGGAAAAACTTGCCTCTTTTCTCCGGGTTGGCAGTGTGATCAGAGCTATCAGATGCGACCTGGTTGTCCTGCTTGCGTCTGTTTCTCTTACTTCCCCCCATCGCTTTTCCGATCTGCTCGTTGTGCAAATTCTATGCGGTGTGGCTGTGAATTCCGACTCACTCGGCAGCGGCGAGGGCGGCGGCTCGACTTTCAGGCGCGAACAACTATTTCATGATATAGTCCATGGAACATGCTCAAAGTAAAAAAAGCAGTGAAAAATATACTGTTCTAATCGCCGTACAGAGACAAAACTTGCGGTGATAGTTTTTTACCTGTCAAGCCGCGATGAATAGTAAAAAACAGCTGTATAGTCGGAGCATTCCATTCATGTGTACTTGCCCTGCCGTGAAAACAGCTCACTCTTAAGACGCCAATAACTAGGAAAGTCGTGGCTTGACTTGCGTTTATTCTAACCAGATCTGGTGATTTTTCTGGCTGAAAGACCACAAAACTGCATTCATCTATCCATTCATGCATCCATCCAGCCCGAGTTTACTTTTCAATTCAAGGGAGGTAACTGCGGTGAACCAATGCGCAGAGGCTGCATGTGAAATGAAGCCGGACGGGTGGAAACATTATTCCTCTCTAAACCGTCTTGACCGACATCTGCGGAGCCGAGCACAGAATGAAGAGAAATTAAAAAAATTAATACAGCAATGTTCAACTTTCTTGGAGAAAACTATCTTCCATTGTGTGTGAGCGGAGAAACCATAAGAAAAACATTTCCTGACATGAAATAACATGAATTATTAATTATTTTTAAATAAATAGATCACGAACAAAACATGTATATGAATTTGAAGGATTTCGGAAATGGAGCAAAAAATACTATCCCGGTAAGGTGTTTTTATTGCATTTTTGTTAACAAATGATACATTCATTTTGAAACTACTTTTAAGATTTTATCCTCGGATAATTTTAAATTACTCACGTCCGAACGTTTTTGTTTTAATAATTAAACACATCAGCTGTCTCCTTACAGAGGTAGATGAAGAAGAAGAAGAAGAAGAAGAAGAAGAAGAAGAGGAAGCGGAATAGGTCTTTACGAAGGAGCCAGAAGAATCATAAGAGAGAAGTAGTAGGAGAGGCGTAGGAGGCGGAGTGCATATTCGATGCCTTGCTACGGAGATTGTTAGTCTTCTTACGATTCGTCTTCTAATCTTCTTCTTATTCTTCGTCTTCTTCTCTTAGTCGTCTTCTTCTGATCCCCTTCGTTCTTCTTCGTAGTCTTCGCTTCGTTTGTAGTCTGCGGCGGCTTCTTCGGTCTGCGCTTACTTCTGTGCGTCTCGGCTGGAGGATCATAGAAGGAGCGGCTCGTATCCTGCCCGGATGAATTTCGTAGTCTTCTTCTGAGTCTGCATTCTGCTCGGCGTAGGAGTATTTCTTCTTCTGCGTCTTCGTCTTCTGCTTCTTCTTCTTCGTCTTCTTCCTTTCCTTCTTCTTCTTCTTCTTCTTCTTCTTCTTCCTTATTTCCTTTTTTCTTTTTCTTCTTCTTCTTCTTCTCTTCATTCTTCTTCTTATTCTTCTTCTTCTCTTATCTTAATTCTTTCTTACTCTTCTTTTCTTATTCTTCTTACTGCATGCGTCTTTCTTCTTTCTGCTTTTCTTCTTCGTCTTATTCTTCTTATTATTCACTTCTTCTTTCTTCTTCTCATCTCTATTCTTCTTCTTATTCTTCCTTCCTCTTCCCGTTGTCTTTCTAGAATTTTGGGTCAATTATCTCGCAGCAATAGGCATGTAAATGGTATAGATTCGTTTCTTCTGTTCCTTTTTTTAAAATCCTAAGCATTCATGCTGTTAACTCCCTTCAAAGTAAAGAGTTCTATCATACCCCATTCCCCAGTTTTACAGCATTTCTCCGCTCTTGTGTTGCTGAGTTTCACAACAAAAGCAATGTTGTTCTGCTTAATCACTGCTCGAACTGCTCTGCGTGGACGCTCCTGTACACAAACACATGCATAATGGTGCATGCGCACGCGCACGCTTGCAAGCACACAACGTCTTAGTTTCAATGAAATGGTCTGGCATGTAGCAGCCAAAAGTTACTCCCGGCCAAAAGTTACTCCGGAAGTCATCGCAGAGTTATCTGCTCGGGACGTGCTGAGAATTCCACTCTAAAAAGAGACGGCACCCGCCACTCCGCCTGACTGACTTTGCATGCCCGGTGAGTTATGCTAAGATCCGGCCGCGTAAATATATCTGCGTTTTGTGACAAACGTCTTTCTCGGCGGTACTGTACTCCATGCACCTTAACGGTGCGCGTGATTCGTGTGTAATCTTAAGCTAAACGACGTTTATTGGCGCTGCTGAAATGGTCGAAGTCGGAAACATTCGGAACGTCGTTTAGCTTAAGATTACACCCGAATCACGCGCACCGTTAAGGTGCATGGAGTACAGTACCGCCGAGCAAGACGTTTGTCACAAAACGCAGATATATTAACGCGGCCGGATCTTAGCATAACTCCCCGGGCGTGCCAAGTCAGTCAACGGTCGCGTTTTATAAAACCAGACTACAAATAGACTACAGGGAGGTGACTCCCATATCATTTCCGGCAGCGGAGACGGCTTTGCACGGGGGAAAACTTTTTTGAACTCTATATTATGTGTTAAACTACACAAATGCACCAAAAACACAAAAACTCGTAAAGAAACTAATGCGTCGTTTGTCGGGATATATTCCATGCAAAGAACAGGTGCAGGAGCGGTAAATCGCATAAAGAAAAAGCCGAGCAGATAACTCTGCGATGACTTCCAGAGTAACTTTTGGCCGGGAGTAACTTTTGGCTGCTACATGGCACCCTTCCAAATTATGAATCTAATTCGGAATTGTTTGTGTCTTGAAGAATGTGCATATTTTAATTACAGATTATGTTCTGTACAGGTTACGTGATTTCTGTTTGCATGCACTCTATTACACAAATGTACGAATGATTTATTCTCATTGTTTGAATCTTCTTTAGACTCTCTGAAGTTATACTGAATGAAAAGGAATGCTATTGGAGAAAATGTCATGAAAATTTTGTGGGAAGTCATATACAATGAATCTTGAAGTGCACTATGAAATTTTAAAAGTATATTTATTCTGAGAATCAATGTTACAGAGGATATCATCAATATGTATACAGGGCACAAAAAGAAATCCAGTTACTGCTATGATACAGAAACCAAGGAGTACTATATCAGAAGGAGATGCACCACAGATTTCCAGCATGTGCTAGCAAAGGCCACCATACTGATAACAGTATACTATCATGGTTAACATAAACAAGCAGTTTTCTGATTTTGTACTTATAGGGAGACATTTTGCTAATAAAGAAAGTCATTTTGGTGCTTTTTCCCCCTCCCATTAGAAAAAAACCCCACTGCCAGATGTGCATTAAAACCTCTATTCACACTTGACTGAAGTGAATGATCACTTTCTTGCATGTTTATCAGTTAAAAGGACTGAATGACCAACATACATTCAACAAAATACTATTCTCATTAACATAAATAAGATTAAATGAGTAAAATGGATCTAAAACTAACATTTAAGTTTGTTTTTTAAAGTTCAAATTTAAAATTAGATTTTCAATGCCACACCTGCAGCACTGTCAAACGGAGACGCCCAGTAAAAAAATGGAAAGCAGTCAAACATGGCCTAGAAATCTAGATGTGATTCTGTTTATCCAACAAATCCTAATAAAAATGCAGCACCGAGCAAATTGCATTGCATAAATATTTTATTATTTTTAAACAACAACAGAGAGAGGGAATGAGAGAGCGAGAGAGGACAAGAGACTGAAGAATGAGAGTCGAACACACAGCCAGCCAGACAGAAAGAGGGAGAGAGAGACAGAAAGTGTGTATACTATGTGTGTATCTGTGAGAGAAAGAATGTGTGTGACTGTGAGATAGTGTGTGTGAGAGGGGGCAGTAGACAGAAATGCAATACATAAACAAGGAGAGAGACAGAATAAAGTCTCTAGTCATTCACAACTTAAATAGCAGTTGTTAGTAGGGGTGCAGGGTTGTGGGAGGGTCAAGGAAGGTCTATTTCAAGTGAGCATAAAATTAACAAGCACTTTTACATCCAAGGACCAAAATCACAATCACACTGAAAAATACACTAACACACATGGACCTTTCCGCAATGACACACACTTTAAAAGCAAGGGTTGGAATTTTCCTAGGAGATAAAAAATAATCCTGGTATCTGATCTTATGTGTCGTATCCGCCTGTTTCTCAATTTGTCATCTACCAGCGAATGATTGATCAAGTCACCCATAGGGTATGAAAGGGTGGGGGTGGGTGGGTGAGAGAGAGAGAGAGAGAGAGAGAGAGAGAGAGAGAGAGAGAGAGAGAGAGAGAGAGAGAGAGAGAGAGAGAGAGAGAGAGAGAGAGAGAGAGAGAGAGATGGTGTTAAGTTGGTTGCCTCAAATAGTGATGGTGTTAGTCCTAAAGGAGCTTAACACAATAATTTTTTTCCCAATGGAAGGTTCACAGTCTAATTTCCAGACACTCCATCCAACTGATTCGTATCGAAATCAGAATTTTGTTTTAACCATAGATTTAGTTGTGACTATTGAATTCGCCCATAAAACAATGCAAGTAAAAGTAATAGCTCTATATGGCGATGTCACTCAATTCTCGATCTCAAACCACTGTATATATCACTTTTCACACTTCACTACCACACAACACACTACCACACATTCTCTCTCTCTCTCTCTCTCTCTCTCTCTCTCTCTCTCTCTCTCTCTCTCTCTCTCTCTCACACACACACACACACACACAAAATATTTACGTGGAGGCAGTACATTAATCCAAGTCTGTCTCTCGGCGGCATCACGGCACTTGTTGTAGTTCCCGTTACACCCTACTTATTCACCATTTTCTATCCATACAACATACATAAGATCTGTAGCAAACATCCCAGAATCAAAACATCGAAAAAAACACTGTTTAAGTATCCATAAGTCCACAGAAAGCAATATCTAAACAAGTCAATTCAAACTGCAGCCGTCAACAATAATGCTTACTTCCGGTTCCTGATACATGCGCTACATAACAGAGTGCACGTTTTAAACGAACAAAATCATCAAATCAACAAAACAGGTGACACATTATAATAAAACGTGTTTCAAAATCATGTTTTAATGGTCTTTAAACTTCATATCAATATCGAAAATACTGATTTCAACTAAGCAAAGATTCATCCGCGGGTCAGTCGGCGCGACACAAGTAGTACCAGCGATAAGACTGGCCTTTGCTAGCACAAGCTGGAAATCTGTGGTGCATCTCCTATGATAGAGTACTCCTTGACAGAAACATAAACAAAATGTGTATTTCACTTCTTTTAATTCTCATGAACGTTTGCTATTCGCTATTGTTTTGTTAATGATACCACTTAAGGAATGGAATGTTTGTTACTTTTAATATGCTGTATACTATCTTGAAAAGAAACTTAATGCAGGATTTCAGAAATAGCTGGAAAAAAATGGAGCTAGGAACCTACGACATACCGTTGAGGTTTATCCTTGCAATGCAATCAGCATGGCCCGGTTCCTAATTTTGAGGTGAAGAGGTTCCTTGAAAATTTCCGGGTCATGAAAGTTCAGCGACAAAGTTTTCCAGTTGATGAGGCAGGCATTGGAGTGGATCCAGCTGTAGTCGTTGTCTAGTTTAGGAATGTGTGATGAGGGATACGACTTTTTTGTAATCACAAACACTAACACTTGTATCATGTGTAACACTTATTCATACTGTTTGTGCATAAATTCTTCGAAGATGAGAACAACAGACAGCTTTGACATCCATTTGCAGATTCATTCATGAGTTTATCGTTGAAAATGAAACGCAGAAAAATTTATGCAATTGTCATGTTCCTGTCCGGCAGCAGAAATTCATTGCATGATTGCTCACAATGTAACGACACATTTCAAAAACGGGAACTAACTTTCGTTTTTTTTTAATTCAATTGTTTTTCACTTGTCTTCGTTTTAATGGTAAGACCAATAAATTTACCTCGTCATGATTGTTTTATCAAGTGCTGTAATCTATAGGAAGTCATCGTGTACTAACTTGTACTCTTTCTCTGCGAACCTCCACGGCAGAAGATTTAGGTAAAGCAGGCTTGTTTCTGCCTTTTTACCTCTTAGCGCCCTGACAATTTACCTTGAGGCGCTAGAATACTCTCCATGGAGTGGAAATGGTGCTTGTGCCCAACTGCGTGTGTCCAGTCCATTTATGTTCATCGTCAGCCGCCAACAAAGAAGTGGTCAAGAGGCCCATTGGTCAGGGAATCAAAGCGCAAAATGGTTTGAGACCCATGATGTTACATGGATGATAAGCAGCTATTTAAATCCTACCGCATTCACTTCAGAAAGAACACATTAGGGGCGTCACATAGAGAGTCCGTGTTGGAATAACAGCCACGGCTTCAGGAATCTTTCCCTGACTGAAACACACGAGCAGTGCCCCCTGGTGTTGAACCTGACACCAAGCTTGCTAGAAATGTAATCCGTCTGCATACTGTTGCTAATGACGCCACGACCTGAGCAACGGGAACCAACTCTCCCTGACACTTTAATGTGGGGCAATCTCCCGTGACACACGCTAAGTCAACCAATAGCAAGCTTTTTTCTCGCAGAGTTCACACCGCTTCTGGTCCAGTTCAACAGTTCTATCATGTACAGTCGTGATATCCTGCCTCAGTCTGACAGGCAGACTCAATTGCCCTGGATTCATTGGACTCACGAAGGTGGCATTTTCCACGCAGGAAGAATGGCAGAGATCGGTTTGCTGAAAGGAATTACCCATTGAGGACTGCGAGCGACGACGTCACCTGTGTCACGAAGGCTGCACACTTCTGTCGGTAATGTCGTACTTGTTTGCTTGTTCTCCGTGGCCATGAACAGAACGACCATTTTCTGATCAAATGGAAGAGGACAATGTTTACAAATAAAATGTTACAGTAAGATGATGTTGCCCGTAATTTTTTTAGATTCACATGACAACAATCAAAGCATCAGTTTTAATTCCTAAATCTAGTCAGCATTAATTCGACAGAAACATAACATAATGCATTACATGCTCAGAGAAAATCTGAATACTGAATACTAATTCACCGTGGTCAGTTGCAAGCGCTGAAGAGACTGGGTTGAAGGTCAGCGAAAACTACGCATGGGTAACAGTTTTTTTTAATGTGAAGTTTACATTTCTGTCATATCTCTAAAAACAATTTAGGGAATTTCGAAGTCGGCTGCTTTCCGTTAAGTCCATGTCGTAACAAAATCTGCGTCACACAAATTCACCAAAACGGAATTTTTGCAACGATCTGATTTGTTTACTAGATGGTAAAAACACTTATCCCTCTGTCTTTTCTCCCTCAAGAGATGCTGTCATGAATGGGGTAAAATCCTCCTGTGTAGTCAGACAAATTACTCACTCAGAACATTCTGTAAAGACAGAAGTGCATTTGATGAAGAAGCCTCGTACCTCATCGACTCAAGATAATTGCATTCGTCTCACGTGTGCATGGTAAGCCATCAAACGCTCTGAGATACTCAAACACTGTTTCTTCATCCTGCAGGCTTAGCTGTCTTTGTTGGTGCCGATAAAATGCGCCAAAGATAGGATGAAAGAGGTGGTTCACAGCAAGTGTGAATCATAGGCGAAATTCTGATTTGGAAGAGTGTCAGAATGCGTATTCACTCAAAAAGCATTTTAATGGTTGCAAAGACTTGCGAGGTTCGTCCATTTCCGCAGTTCTTGAAGACGTCATTGATATGTAAGACACAGTGTGTCGTCACGTGTATTGTAGAAAATTGTTGTTTTTTTTTAAAGTCATATTCGTTTTATTTGTGAAGAAGGTTTCGTAAAAAGCTTGGTTATCTTTAGGAGTAATATTGCAATAGAAAGAATGAAAGAGAATCATATTGGAATGGATGGATGGTGTTTTACGACCTATCAGCCTTTGTAGGCTATATAAGGCCATTAAGCACAAAAATCACTAGAAATGTTTGAAGTTAACGCATATCAAGTCACGGTGTCCCTAGTTATTCGCCTCTTACGAATCGCGTAGGGAGACGCGGTGGGTCAATTCTTACCCCGAACTCACAGGGGGAAATCATATTGGAAACGGCAAGAGTAATATCGAAAGTGAAGGAAGACAGTATTGTGTGATCTCTTTCCTTTAAAGAGAGGTGTGTTTTAGATAATTGTCTATCCTACTAATGGATATTTCCTACACAAAGTAATGTTCTACTACAGCAGAATTCTGCAAGCTCGTTTAAAATCACGCCCGCAGTGTTTAAAAATCAAACACTCGACAGCTAAGCAGTCCGTCCCAGCTTTTGGATAAAATCTGAATTACTTAGAAAAATTTGCGCAATCGAATCGCAAACGTGCCAAAAACCTTCCCCGGTCCTCCATGACGAGCAAGTGCATGCGAGACAACGCTTCTGTTTTTGTGCGTGCTCCAAGCACGCATGCCTCCAGAAGACAAAGGTGAATACGCCATTGATTCTATGAGGCGCCTCTGATTCATTGTCCCCCCAGGTTTTTACAATAGATACATACAATGTGTCACCTGAAACCATTCTGAAAACCACTGCGCAGATTCTGGAAGGTGTGCTCCTATTCGGGGGCTTTTTTGGTCCCTCACTGAATGCGAGTGCACAGCGGGCACAGCAGGCGCCAGGTGCACGAATTCTGTCTACGCCCATGGGCAGAAGACAGGCGCCCATTGCACTTCGTGTCACCTGCTGTGAGGCAGCCACGGCATGGCGGGAATGCGGCAATGCTCTTTGACCTTTGCTCTCAGTTGTCTCCGCGACCCCAAGTGACGCCATGTGGAAGGGGAGAAATTATGGCAAAGCTGTGTGTTCCCCAGGCAAACAGACCATTCAGTCGTCACAATTACAAACCCGGGCGCCAAGAGCCCTGTTCAAACTTTCCCGCCTCTCCCCACACTGCAAGCTATGTTCCTCATTGTGAAAGAGAGCGGAGCTGGCCGAGCAGGAGTGGTCTTCCCTTGCCGCTACAGTGCCCGCGATGCAGCCAGGATTGTGGCGGGAACGGCTGATCTGGAAATAGCACGGCCGCGCCGATCCGGCCGCGGGAAAAGTCCACACGACGGATCTCTCTCCTTATGACGTCACCACTCCGACACGAGTTTGTGTGACGTAGTCGGAAGTTGCTAACAGCCACCTCAGGCCTTGTATGGAGAGATAGGAATGGACGAGGTTTCTGTGGAGAAGGCCTCATTGTCATGACTTAATACGATTTGATAGCTTAAATTATTAATACGTTGCTTGTATGGAATGGTCTTTATTCATAGCTTAAGTATTGTCTTGGCCTCAAGACTATATACTTTTACATCTTCCTAATATATTCATGAACACGTTTATCTCATTGTAAAATACGTATTCATCTTCAAAGATAAGATTTTCTTCATCTTCCTAGGACCCTCCAACTATATATATATATATGTGTGTGTGTGTGTGCTTGTGTCTCTCTCTCTCTCTCTCTCTCTCTCTCTCTCCCTCTCCCTCTCTCTTTATCTCTCTCTCTGTCTCTCTCTGTCTCTCTCTCTCTCTCTCCCTCTCTCTCTCCCTCTCTCTCTTTCTGTCTCTCTCTGTCTCTCTCTCTCTCTCTCTCTGTCTCTCTCTCTGTCTCTGTGTCTCTCTCTCTGTCTCTGTCTCTCTCTCTGTCTCTCTCTCTCTTTCTCTCTCTCTCTCTCTCTCTCTCTCTCTCGCTCCCTCCCTCCCTCCCTCCCTCCCACCCTCCCTTCCTCCCTCCCTCCCACCCTCCCTTCCTCCCTCCCTCCCACCCTCGTCATATGTGTAAAATACGAGAGACTATGTCGTCCGATTTTATCTAAGTTGATTGTACACCAAGACGGCAGTTTGAACACTTACTGTGTTATTCCATTGTAATGAATTATCAACGAAAGCAAAGTTTTTGCTGGCGTGGCATATATGACTTTATATACTTATGACTTTGGGTGTGTTTTTCAATCGTTGACTAACTGTTGAAAAATATCCTAGTGTACATGCTTACCATCCCAGAAACTAAACACACTTACTTTCTTCTCTCTCTTTTTGGAACGCCAAACATCAAACATACAGTCAGAATGTTTGTGTGGGTGTGAACGAAGGAGAAAGAATCAACTCTATTGGTGGTCAGCATACAAGACATGACGACATCATGGTTCAGAATAGGACTTCATTGTTGACCCATGCTCGCCACGGTGGATTCTTGCACGCTGTGTGTTTTATAAATTCCTGTGTAAACAGTTCTTCTATCTGATGAAACAAGAACGAAGATAAGCAACGTGGTCTCAATTGGACGAATGAGCAAAAGACCTAGAAAGTTAGAGATGCATGTAGGAGAAATGAAGAAGTGTTAGCAAAGGATGGACGTCTTCTGGTGATCAGCAATTTTCACTTTACTTTATTTCCAAAGGATAATCCATTATGTCTCTCTTTCAGTATATTGAAAACACCTCTCTCTCTCTCTCTCTCTTTCGCTCTCTCTCTCTTATATTTTTCTCTCTCTCCACTCCAGAGGAATACAGTAACGCATTATGCATGATAAAGAAAACTGCAGGGTAAGTTGTCAAAGAATAAGAAAACCTACATAGCTTGGTCTATGATTATATCACTTCTTAATGGTGGCTTTATTGAAGTGGATGGACTTTTTCCCCCAATAAACTTTAAAACTATGACTCACTGCCGTTACTGCTTTTCAAAGTTCATTTCATTCTCAATGAGCTGTTCGAATATGATCAGTCAGTGACGGAAAAAAGAAATCTGGTGTGGTAAATGGTGTTAGTGTATGACATCTGAAAAGAGGATGAGACAGGAAACAGAGCTCGCACAAATGAGGTGCAACCACATGTAGACCCAACCTTAGTCAACCACGCGTCCTGTTCAAGCGCAAACTGCTAGAATGTATCAAGCATAGTTTCAGAGACGCAATCCGATCTAGTTTCAAGTCATGCTTGCTCAGGTTGCCAATCCTGCTCCAAGCATTCCATCCATCTGTATTCCTGCCATCATCTCCACCTCCCACGCCTCGGCGCCCCACAAAGACAGGTGTTCTTGCGTCACCCTTCTTGCTGGTAACAACGGAACTGATGTATTTATGTCATCGCTGTCAGTGTGGTACCTCACATATTTGCAAGGATGTACACATCTCGAACAAGATTGTTATTTCTCAATAACACAAATTAATCTCTCTTCCCCCCCCCCTCCCTCTCTCTCTCTCTCTCTCTCTCTCTCTCTCTCTCTCTCTCTCTGTCTTTCTATTTGTCTTCCGCTGCGTCTCTCTGTCTTTCTCTTGTCTCTCTGTGTGTGTCTCTGTGTGTGTGTGTGTCTCTCTCTCTAATATAATATAATATAATATAATATAATATAATATAATATAATATAATATAATATAATATAATATAATATAATATAATATAATATAATATAATATAATATAATATAATATAATATAATATAATATAATATAATATAATATAATATAATATAATATAATATAATACAATACAATACAATACAATACAATACAATACAATACAATACAATACAATACAATACAACACAACACAACACAACACAACACAACACAACACAACACAACACAACACAACACAACACAACACAACACAACACAACACAACACAACACAACACAACACAGTATAGTATAGTATAGTATAGAATAGTATAGTATAGTATAGTATAGTATAGTATAGTATAGTATAGTATAGTATAGTATAGTATAGTATAGTATAGTATAGTATAGTACAGTACAGTACAGTACAGTACAGTACAGTACAGTACAGTACAGTACAGTACAGTACAGTACAGTACAGTACAGTACAGTACAGTACAGTACAGTACAGTACAGTACAGTACAGTACAGTACAGTACAGTACAGTACAGTACAGTACAGTACAGTACAGTACAGTACAGTACAGTACAGTACAGTACAGTACAGTACAGTACAGTATAGTATAGTATAGTATAGTATAGTATAGTATAGTATAGTATAATATAATATCATATGATATGATATGATATGATATGATATGATATGATATGGTATGGTATGGTATGGTATGGTATGGTATGGTATGGTATGGTATGGTATGGAATGGTATGGTATGGTATGGTATGTATGGTATGGTATGGTATGGTATGGTATGGTATGGTATGGTATGGTATGATATGATATGATATGATGTGATATGGTATGATATGATATGATGTGATATGATATGATATATGATGTGATGTGATGTGATGTGATGTGATATGATATAATATAATATAATATAATATAATATAATATAATATAATATAATATAATATAATATAATATAATATAATATAATATAATATAATATAATATAATATAATATAATATAATATAATATAATATAATATAATATAATACATACTATATCATCATCTTCGTTCTTTCATCTGTTGCTACAAGATTTGTCATGCAACCGCTAACGTTGTCAAGAGTGTTTGATCCACAAGCCTTTGATGACAAATTCTCATTCTGAACCACATGGTCTCCTGCAGAAAAGACGCACATGCTACTTTCAGACTATAAGGATTTTAGGCGTAACATGATAACCATAAAGAAAAATCATGGTTCATCGCATGCCAAAGTAATTAGTATAAGGATCAATGCCCGACAAATGCCATAAACTTCAAATCATTCTCATAAATGAAGTGTTTTACCAAGAAACACTCAATTCAGTCGTGCTCTGCTTTTTCTGCTCCAAAGTTTAATATGATGAACCACTTTATGGGGTGCACATGTAATCTCTATAATTATGCATACACTTTTTTACTTCCTTAGTCTGTTGTGCGTGAGAGTTCGCTATTTTTAAAAAACGCATTCTTATATAATTACTGTAAATGTCCAGTGTGATTTGGCGACTGAGTGGGAGAGAGAGACAAAAGTACATGGTACCTCTGACACAAGTGTTCAAAGTGACAACATAGGATAGGGTGATTTTTTTTCTTAAACAGAACGCTTGCAATTCAGACACACTTTGACATGTGGGTAGAGTCCTGTTTGGCAACACAACGCCAAAAGCCAGCCTGCCCACAGAACCTGAGTTTAGTCAGCCTTGAACCAACGTTGTCCCGCATTTTCACAGGTAATCGCTAAGATGCAGGGACGAATGACGAGCGGGTTTTAATTTCATTCCGTCGACTGTCCCAGTGAACTTTCTCCAGGACACTTGCTGCTCCGTGCATCTCAGCTCTACTGTGCCTGAACAACCACTTGACCAGCGAAGTCACGTGGCGAGGTCTGAGCTTGCTTTGCCAGAGTATAGCGATTCGTATTGATAGCTATCAAATACGCTCAGAGACGAGATGTGCGCTGCGATCGGTGGAGTGGACAATTTCAACTCCAAGGAAAGCTTTGGGTTTCGCGAGCGCTCGCTGCCAGCGCTTTTCCAATAACATTTTGACAGCTTCTAATAGGTGAAACGCGGCTTTGTTTCGGTCTTCAAGTCAGCGAGAAGCCACATGCGCAACCCGAGCTACTTCGGCGTTAATGCCTCACCGTGGTCGTCTTCTCAGGCAAGAGGATGCTGAAGGTACTTCCCCATTGGGTCTGATTGTTTCCCCAGCCCCGACGGACGACAGACCCTCACCGCGATATCCCGCGAAACAAACACGACAGCAGCTTCACCGCCGCAGCTATCCGCGACCTTTTCCGAGCAGAGCACACCTCCCCAGAGGGTTACCCCGTCACTACCTGATGGAGGGTCCCAGTACTTCCAAATCCCCACCCCCACTTCCAATACCCCGCTTCTGTACCCCCAACCCCACCCCCTCACCCTCTCTGCTTACACGCGACTCAAAGCCCTCGCTGAAGGGGAAAAAAGTCTTGTTTTCTAGTCACAGCTCCTCCCTCATCCCACCCCCTCTCCTCATTCCGGTTCGAAAGTTTGACCGCCCCTGACCTCTCCCTACCTGGCATCCCACCCACCCACCCTCCCTCGTCATCTTCATTTGCTAATGAAGGGCCCTCTATCCTCATCTTCATGCTCTCTTCCAACCTTTCTTCCTTAAGTTTCCCCACCTTGTATAATCTCTCACCTACATCTCGATTCTGCCCCCTCTTATCGACCCTATCAGAGTTATTGATAAAAGCTAATTCTCCAACTAAATCTGCTTTACACCATGGAGGATTTTGTCATCCTCCCTCCCCCCACCTCCGACCCCCCATCCCCTCTCTCCATTCTTCACACTGTAATCCCCTACCTAACCCCATCCCTCGTCCAGAGCACAACCCGCGACCCGCGTAACCACGGGCTGAAGCACCAGAGTGTGTGCAGATGGGGGCGGGGAGGACAGCGCGGGACTGCACTGAGCCTACGAGCTGTACCTGTCTGTATATAAGGCTGGCTTCGAGGCCCGCGTCGGCAGTTGGGGGACAAGCTACTGGAGACTGCAATGGCCCGGTCATCCTCATCCTCCCTGCTCCTGCTGCTGCTGCCAGAGCTGCTGCTGCTTCTGCTCCTGCTGGCGGCATGCGGCAGCGTCAACGGGACCCGAGTGGTCTTCGAGGCGGACATCTTCGCCACGCGTAATGGCATCAGCTCCCAGTTTCTGATGGCCAGGAGCAACTCCCGCAACATAAAAAACGTCTACCTGCACAAGGGAGACTTCCTCTTCATCAACTTCTGCGTGCCCGCCCCTAGCGAGCAGACGGTCACGCTGATCGACGTGGTCTGGGCCAACGACGGTTGGAAGGACGTGGTGGACGTCAGTCTGGACGGGACCAAGCTGGGCTCCTTCACCACCAACGACGAAACCAACGTTGGCCAGCTCTGGAACACCATGTACCACTCGGGCACCGTCGGCTACGGGCGCTTGCTCCAGCCGGGGAACCACACCCTGCGTCTTGACGTCAGCCAGGCCGATCCCTACGGCATGGAGATCGACTACCTGGTCCTCGACTTCAGTGAAGACGTCAACGCGGGAGCTGTCCTCTGCGACGGCATTCTCTCCCTCTACCCTGACGCTGGTAACATCGACAAGGACACCCGCCCCATCGTCGCTGGCACCATCGCCAAGGGCAGCGCCAGCCTCCCCACCACCACGACCAGTGACACCGCCGGCATGAGTGACTTTGCCAAGAGGTTGATGACGGAGAGGCCCAACACCCCGACGATGGCCCAAACTGGGAAGGACTTTGAGAAAGACAAAGGTGAGGTCACTGACGTTTCCCCCAGGGCTGGAGGAGGGTACGGCTACTGAGAAAGCGGCAGCTGGCGGTGGTGAACAGAAGGCCGACTTGGACTGAACTTTTCTGGTTCTTGTGTTGGAGTGGAGTGCATGATTTTTTTTGTGCATGGGGGCTACTTTGTGTCGCTGTTATTTCCCAACGTGTGGCGTTCTCTGTCCAGGTAATATATTCACGCTGGGGTCGTCGTAACTTCTGCACTTTTCTTTTGATGTGGGAAAACTTTCTGCGGTTTGGGATACGTGTAAATGGGTATTAGTTTATGACATGACCAGATGACACCTAAGGGATTTAATGTGGTGATGCATATAGTTGGGGTTTTGTATGTGGCACTTGCAAATATGTAAACATCGGCAGCTGTCTATGGGTTCCATGAGTAACTGATCGATGTCCAGGTAGTTTCATCCGTCTCTGTTCGAGGTCGAAAAGAAATGAAATATTCACAGGTTAAGCATGTAATGATGTAAGCAGTAATGGAAAAAAATGTCCTTTCTCAGATTAAATATTGACATGTTCCATAACATTAAGTAATGCATTAAATTTAGGATCCAAGTCAATTAAATCTGCTGATGTTAACAAAGTGTTGTTGTCTATCATATTGATGGTGCCTCTGGACCTGAGGGAATAAACGGATGGAAACAAGGATGATTGTTGGTGGTTGTGTTTTGCATGTGCATGAAAATGTCCTTCTCTCTTTTCCCCACGCTATCTCTTTTTTGCATGATCAGAGTTCATCTGCTTTCTGCTTGTGCTTGTTCACGACGAGTAGTGTGTGACGTTTCTGTGTGTGTATGTGTGCGACAACGATTCTGTGATGTTCCCCACTCAATATCAATTTGTTGACAACATCCATACTTTCAATTACGTAATGTTGATAGGAAACAATGAGGTAGCCTCCACAAAGCACGTAGTCAACCAGCTTATTTCTGTGAGTGATTTATGTGCTTTAGCGACTAAAATGTCACGATGTATACTTTTCAACAAGACATCATGAGTGCACATACGTTACTCTGCGCGCGTACTTTCACGCGGTTTTCGCACCACTGAAATATTTTTTCGTCCCGTTTGGACAAACCACGTGTGCATGTTTCTGATCCAGTTAACCATTTTTGCACTTTTGACTTGCTTCACACTTGCTCCAACTTTCATCTTATTTCATCTTGATGTGTATCTCAATCACGATTTTGTTTCACCGTCTACTTTGTTGTTCTTGTCTTTTGGTATCTTGCCAATATTCCGCCAGCGCTTCTTTCTTTTTCTTCTTGGCGACTGCAGGTCGCTTGCCTTCTTATTTATTTTCTCTTTGTTTTCTCTTTTTAATTTCCAAGCTAACTCTATGTACGCGTCGTGCCTTGACTTTCTTTGTGTGTTGAAAAAAGGAGGCTAGTTTATACTTGTAGACATTCACCTGAAACTATCTCTGATTTTGCCCTCTCTCCTGCTCCTTCTCCTGCTCCTCCTCCTCCTGCTCCTTCTAATCCTCCTCTTCCTCCTTCTCCTACTCCTCCTCCTTCTCCAACTCCTCCTTCTTCTCCTCTTCCTCCTTCTCCTACTCCTCCTACTCCTCCTCCTCCTCCTTCTCCTACTCCTCCTTCTCCTTCTCCTTCTCCTACTCCTCCTCCTCCTCCTCCTCCTCCTCCTCCTCCTCCTCCTCCTTCTGCTCCTTCTCATCCTCCTCTTCCTCCTTCTCCTACTCCTCCTACTCCTCCTCCTCCTCCTCTTCTTCCTCCCCCCCCCTTCCCTTCCTCCTCCTCCTGCTCCTGCTCCTGCTCCTCTTCCTCCTGCTCCTGCTTCTCTTCCTCCTCCTCCTGCTTTTCCTGCTCCTCCTGCTCCTGCTCCTCCTCCTGCTCCTGCTCCTGCTCTTCCTTATCCTCCTGCTGCTCCTCCTCCTTCTCCTACTCCTGCTCCTGCTCCTCCTCCTCCACTTCCTCCTCCTCCTCCTCCTCCTCCTCTTTCTCCTCCTCCTCTTTCTCCTCCTCCTCTTCCTCCTCCTCCTCCTCCTCCTCCTCCTCCTCCTCCTCCTCCTCCTCCTCGTCTTTCTTCTCGTCCTTGTCGTCGTCGTCTCCCTCCTCCTCCTCCTCGTCGTCGTCGTCGTACTCCAGCTCCTCGTCGTCGTCGTCGTACTCCTGCTCCTCGTCGTCGTCGTCGTCGTCCTCCTCCTCCTCCTCCTCCTCCTCCTCCTCTTCCTCTTCCTCCTCTTCCTCTTCCTCTTCCTCTTCCTCCTCCTCCTCCTCCTCCTCCTCCTCCTACTCCTCCTCCTCCTCCTCCTCCTCCTCCTCCTCCTCCTCCTCCTCCTTCTCCTTCTTCTCCTTCTTCTTCTTCTTCTTCTTCTTCTTCTTCTTCTCCTTCTTCTCCTTCTTCTTCTTCTTCTTCTTCTTCTTCTTCTTCTTCTTCTTTTTCTTCTTCTTCTTCTACTTCTTCTACTTCTTCTACTTCCAGAATGGAGGAATGCAAAATATCTTTTTCACCTCGAATTCCTCAAAAGAACAAGTTTATGATTGAATCTTTTGCCATTTGATGCGATCACGCCATTAGAGTAGAAGTACTTGTCTAACAAATAGTTACCTGCTAATTCAAGTTCGGAAACTTGTGTTTCATCTGGCTCAACCTTGTTTGCATTACCCGCACTGAATTAGCATTTGCAAACGACGGCCTTGCCCGGGAAGAAAAACAAGGCAGCGCTGCTTCCATCCTCATGTGCATGTGTACGTAAAACATGTTTCGTACGTTTGGACTATTAACATCACCCACTGTTCATTCAGATCTGGTCCCTTAAAAAAGAGAGTTATAATTCATGCCATTAATAATGAGGATAAACACTATACCTTATACATAATGGCAGGAAAATGAATTTTCACGCATTACATACCCTGTAGAAGATACAGCAAGCGCTTCATCAGCTTCTTGCATGCGATGAAATCTTCAGAACGAGTTCCTGCAAAAGAAACTGATTACATCAGCATGTACTATTTCAGTTCAGTAAGTGAGAAAAGCAATGCAACATGTCTACTATGCGACAACTCAGGAGTCATGGCGAGAATAATTTCAGTATTAAAGTGTATATTCCTGCAAAAATCGAGCGTGGATGACATGTCTATTTGTCAAAAGATCATTTTAGGAATATTAAGTTCTACAATTGAAGAGATTATATGTTGTTGATTAAATGCAACGTACATAAAGTGATACATCTGAAATCAAGAGAAATTAATCTGTTGAAAAAGTTTTAGAAAGAGTGGTATTTTTGGGGGTACTCGATAGATTAGAACCAATCGTTTCATCTTACTCCAAAGCGTTGATGAAAGTTAGAAAGTGTCGTACACTTTCATGTACACAGTACTCAGGAAACATACGTTTAGTCTTATTCAAAAGATTACGCAAGTAATAAGAGGTGTCGTACTCTTTCAAGTACACAGTACACAGTAAACAATTGCATAATCTTACTTGAAAACTTTCGCTGGCCAAGGTTATGAGCATTACTATCTGAGACTTTGCTGATGTCGAATCAGATCAACCATAAAATTGGACTCATCATCAGACTGTGCATGACGAATGTGGCGGCATCTTGTGTTAGAAAATCTACCTTTGACCTATTCGCGGAGTTGTGGCAATGGGATATTACTTCTTTTCCTGTCTAGAGAGCAGCTCCGACATGAGTTATGCTCAGCTCTCCCGGGTGCTGAATTAGACATCTTCCTCACAGGAGGGAGCATCTCACGTCATTAGGACGTTTCCAAACGTGTTTTTATCCATTCCCACCGGCATGAATTAATTCATCTGAGTCAGCTTGACTGGTGTGAAAGGTCTCACTAAATGCCAGAGGTTAGTTTTTCTAAGTCAGCTTGACTGGAATGAAAGGTCTCACTAAATGCCAGAGGTTAGTTTTTCTGAGTCAGCTTGACTGGAATGAAAGGTCTCACTAAATGCCAGAGGTTAGTTTTTCTAAGTCAGCTTGACTGGAATGAAAGGTCTCACTAAATGCCAGAGGTTAGTTTTTCTAAGTCAGCTTGACTGGAATGAAAGGTCTCACTAAATGCCAGAGGTTAGTTTTTCTAAGTCAGCTTGACTGGAATGAAAGGTCTCACTAAATGCCAGAGGTTAGTTTTTCTAAGTCAGCTTGACTGGAATGAAAGGTCTCACTAAATGCCAGAGGTTAGTTTTTCTAAGTCAGCTTGACTGGAATGAAAGGTCTCACTAAATGCCAGAGGTTAGTTTTTCTAAGTCAGCTTGACTGGAATGAAAGGTCTCACTAAATGCCAGAGGTTAGTTTTTCTAAGTCAGCTTGACTGGAATGAAAGGTCTCACTAAATGCCAGAGGTTAGTTTTTCTAAGTCAGCTTGACTGGAATGAAAGGTCTCACTAAATGCCAGAGGTTAGTTTTTCAAACGAAAAGCAAGCTGAACATTTCCCGATGGTTACATTAGAAGCAAATCTTCCAGTAGAAGTTTGGCTTTGTTCATGAACCCACGCGTTCCTGATTTTGTTGAGATGTCGAGACCAACCCAAACGTATCAAAACAGAGCTGATGGGTTTGCTCTCGAGGGTTAGCGTCTTTTACAGACGGAGCAGGAAATGAGAATCGATGCGTGATATGCACCTTGATGCAATGGTCTCCATGTTTTCTACTGACACTGAATCACATGACCGGGTAGGAGAAAAAAGCTAGTAAGCCACTGGTCTGTGGTGAGTTGTGCACCAGAGTGGAAACAAAACTTCAATCGAGTTTCAAACGGAAGGTCTTTGTAACATAAACCTGAATATTTCTTTCTCCGGAAAAGAGTAGAGGTACTTCACCAGCAGAGCAGATATATTCCAAGGCGATAATTATATCGTTACAAAAGATAGCATGATAATGGTCAAACCTAATGCAATATCGACAAAGGAGTGCTATATCTAAAATTAAGGAAATACGAGAAAAGCAGGCTGCATGCGTCATTATCTTAGTACCTTGTAATATCTCAAGGAAACACTGAAACGTGTGGCTGCGAATCTTCAAGTAATAGACTTTTGGAGACTGTATGTTTTATAACTAAGATCGTTTGAAATTATATCTCGGGTATCGTTTATTGTGAGAAAATCCATAGGTCTTATAAATCATTCGATGAATTTTCTTATTAGATTTGCAAACACGTATGTTGATGAATACATTCAAATTAAATGATCATGCATTTGATCATATATATTCCCACAAAAATTAATCCTTATTCCATTGTACACCAATGGCATGTTTTCCATTTGATATATTGTATGATTTCGTATATCACAGCATCATTAGAGCAAACCTCTAATGCTGGGACATTCTTTTCATCAGATTCAGAGTTTCGTTATCCTCAGAGCTGTGTCACTGTGTCCACTCAGGGCAAGGAATCGGTGTGACGTAATATGTTTTTCGCCTCCTCCCCCCCCCCGCCCCCCCCCCCCCGCCCCCCCCCCCAAAAGTAATACTCTTTAAAAAGCGTCCAGCATTGCTTCAAACACATAATAGATTGAACCTGCAGATACAATTTCACGTCAAAATTGGAAAACAAACGTATTTTGAGCAACCTACACAAACATTCATTTCTCAAACCATCGCCTGCTAGATTTAAATAAAATTCGGGGGATTTAATCGCTGTAATGTTTCCAAATATGCAATTACAGTTTATATCAGAGAAGAACTTTCAAATTTCAGTAATCAGACAAAACGGAAGCTTCGAACATGTGTAATACGCAACACTCACGTCAGCTTGTTGTACAATGTTGTTCCGTTGTTTCTGTCATGGACCACACACCCAAAAAATCCATTTGCACTGTAAAACTCTTCAAGGCTTTAATATTATTGAGATTAATATAACAATATTTCACCCCAACTCACACTACCACCACTCTCTCTCTCTCTCTCTCTCTCTCTCTCTCTCTCTCTCTCTCTCTCTCTCTCTCTCCCTCACACACACACACACACACACACACACATACACACATACACACATACACACACACACACACATCTTTTTCTTTGAAAGTCCGTGTCGCTACTTAAACAGTTTTACCTATTCTTCAAATACAAAGTTAGTAAAAGTGCTAATTACGATGCATTTTTGTCATTAAGTGCTTACGTTCCTGATAAGGTTGAGAAGATTTCGTTGAGTGCGTGTGAATCTGCTTGACTGTGGTCTGTCGTACGACTGAAGCCTCAGTGGCTAACATTCACTTAGTAACCGGACAATGTGCAACCTTTCCGACCAAACGTGAAATCGACACTCCTTGAATACCAATCACATTTCAAAATGTTTCTTTTTGACGTAGAATAGACCTGTACTTGTAGAGGATTTCGTTTCTCTGTATCCGTAATATATGCAATTTCTCTGCGCTGACGAACAGACAAGAATGGTTTTACAAAATACGAAAAACTTCTGTAAAACCTACTATGTATACAATATGACACTGTATGATATTAGAGGGCAAGTCTGCTTGGCTTGGAATATATTTGATGAGTTATTTTATACACTTCACAAACTCAAAGAATGGCCAGACAACACCCTTGTTCTATCTATTTGTATCGTTATTCACGTATGTGAAAATTAAATGCAACGCTGCTATTAGTACCATGATATAGCAATACCGCAGTAAAGCAATATCACAAATAATATGTTACTACTTTCCTAAATGTCATTTTTCACTCCCATGATCTTAAAAGGCGTAAAACAAGTACGATAATGTAGCAAAAAGGCTACAGTTAATTAGAGATAATGCCACATATCACCAGTCGCAACTTATTTACTCTTGCAATGATGTCAGGGTAACATAGAATTATTCCATTGGAAAAAGATGGCACTATAGTTACTGATTAGTAATGAAGCGATTATGTTTGTGAAATTCAATAGATATGCATATGTGTGTCGCATCTTGGCAGCATCTCGAGTCGTTTACAAAGCAACAGCATCTGTATCTAATGCAAGACAGTGCAACTGATACGTAACAACAATAGTCAGCACTACTAGCATGCGTCTACAATAAATCTGCAACACTGCGAGGTGACACAAAAACGTAATTACCATCTTTACCTGTCAGTCTGTGATGTCAGTACTCCTGCCATCTGTTTGTAACGAATCGGTATCACTGCATTTATCTATGGTGCAAGTACCTTTAAAATAAGCCAATGTCTCTGCAAAATATATCAGTCAAAAATACCACTGTCATTGGTCCACAACAAGCCAATACCACTGTCATTGGTCCACAACAAGCCAATACCACTGTCATTGGTCCACAACAAGCCAATACCACTGTCATTGGTCCACAACAAGCCAATACCACTGTCATTGGTCCACAACAAGCCAATACCACTGTCACTGGTCCACAACAAGCCAATACCACTGTCATTGGCCCACAACAAGCCAATACCACTGTCGTTGGTCCACAACAAGCCAATACCACTGTCATTGGTCCACAACAAGCCAATACCACTGTCATTGGTCCACAACAAGCCAATACCATTGTCATTGGACCACAACCAGCCAATACCACTGTCAGTACCGCTGTCAATACCACTGTCAGTACCGCTGTGATTCTGTGCCGACGCTAGGGGCGGCCGAGACTGTGAGCGCTTCCCCGCTGAGGTGCCCCCCACTGTGTCGCATGTACTGTCCCCATGGCAACGTACTGGGACCGGACGGTTGCCCCATCTGCAAGTGCAAGCCCTTCGGTAGGACCGCACCCTGCACGCTGAGTCTCAGCTCTTGCTTGAGATGCCTGCTGCACTTCACCGTTCCTTGCTTTTGAGGCTTTCCTGCTTGCCATGAGTGAAGTTGTCCTGTCCAAAGTCCAGCTTTTAGTGTTCGGGATCTTGGACTGAAACGTCGCTTTACATACATGTGTGACTTGTCATAGAGGGATAAATGTGCTTCAAGAGATACTGCTGAGTCGAAACTTTAGCTTTAACATCTTTCTTGACAAAGGAAGTGCTGTTGACAATGAGGGTTTCATCTTTCTGAATAAAAATATTTTTTCGCTGGTAAACGGCGTCAGGTTTTCTTTGAGGGACCGTAACTATTTCCTTGCTTTTGTTTCTGACGGATCTGTCAGTCTGTCTGGTGCTCAAATCCTGTATATAAATCTACGTGGCCTACTCTGGTCTCTCATGACACAATTATGTGAACCTTGGTGCTGAATTTTGCCTCTCTCTCTCTCTCTCTCTCTCTCTCTCTCTCTCTCTCTCTCTCTGTGGGACATTATGTGCATTTGCTGACATCATTCGGTTTCGGCTCAAGCTAAAAAGACACAGTTCAGCACCATCTCCAGTGTCCACTTTGATATATAATGCATTAAAAAGTTCATCGTTAGAGCAGTAGGATTATTTTGAAGTAACTATTCTTTCAGTTAAACTCATATTTAAATGTAAGAGACAAGACTTTTGGTTGAAACTGTTGAACAACGCATTTGCAACGAAAAGGCCTTTCGTGGGTCAAGAGGAAAACTGCACAGAAAACACAATACCAGGCTGTCAAGATTGTTAATCAAAATTTAGTTTTCAAGGACTCTACCTTGTCCAATGTGACTACAATGCATTGCCGCTTTTTAGAATGTATTTATAGGAATTGACCAACAAACAGACCTTTTATTCGGTGAACTGAGAGACGACGTGTGTGATAAAATGAGTGCTACATGTCAATGACAGTGCTGATACGAAGTTGAACTGTGTCCTTTTACAGGGATCGTCCTCATACGATGCTTTCTGCTTGGTTTTCCATCACTTCTTGCGGGAGATGCATGGATTAAAGTATTCATCACGTACCGGTAATTTTTGTAAGGTGCATATATCTGTGTGCTCATACCTATGCGTGTGCACATGAGTATGTTAGTGCTGTATGCATGGACACATACGCAGACAAGTGGGCTTATGTCAGAAAAGGAAGAAGCGATTTTGTTATCCGATCACAACACTCCTTTTTGTGTAATGGTGAACTACGATGACGACAACGATGACAACAACAATGATAGCAGCAGCAACAACAATGAGCAGCCTTGCGTTGTTGTTGACATCACAGTTGTGTCACTTTAGTCTTCATAACAAAGCAGTAATACGTCATAGGCTCTGCATTCTGCCTGTCACTCACTATCCTGTGAATTAGCATTCCTACCCGACAAGGCTTGAAACGATCCTTATGCGCGCAAGCACAAGCAGGCACCTTCATACAGTCCGAACACAGTGACTGGTTTTACAGTCATTTGAACACTTTGGTTCCTCTTTTACAAATTTCCCCGTACTGATAATGTCCATCCTGAAACACACAGATAAAGTGAACATTGAGAGTTTTCGTCTATGCTCGCCCGCGTGCTCACATCCTCTTACATCCTGCTTGCGTTGTTTTGACATGAATCAGTTTTAATTAGGGAAGGTTGAAGTGAAATGGGGTATCGCAGGTTCTCACAGCGGATCACGTGATCAAAGGGGGAATAGTCTGACTCGGAATAGACAGAACACTGTGTTTCGTGTAGGCTGATGCAGCTTCCACAAATAGCACAAGCAGGTGTGAGCCATAAACCCACAATATTCCAGTGTGTTTTCCGTTGCTTCGATGACAACTCCCTATTTCGGGAAAGTTATGGACAAAGATTTTAACATGTTTAAGTCAAACATCAATGATTATTTCGACAATTATTGTTGATATTAGAATACATCCATTCACGTGAGTATCATTCATGCGGCTTTTATCTCCGACAAAATTGTAAATGCCTCCATACGTTTTGCTTGCATCCATCCACCCACCATCACCATTATATCCATCCATCCATCAGGCATTCATTCATCCACCTATCCGCCCGCTCTTCATGAATCTCTCCATGTATCCCTCCATCCTTCCCTTCATCCATCCATCCATCCACCCATCCATCCATCCACCCGCCCATCCATCCATCCATCCATCCATCCATCCATCCATCCATCCATCCATCCATCCATCCATCCATCCATCCATCCATCTATCCATCTATCCATTCATCCATCCATCCATCTATCCATCTATCCATCCATCCATACTCCATCCATACTCCCTCCCTCCCTCCATCCATCCATCCATCCATCCATCCATCCATCCATCCATCCGTCTGTCCGTTCGTCCGTTCGTCCATCTATCCACCCACGCGTGCATCAGCTTGTGCATTTTATGTATTTCCTAATATGCAAATCCATCTATTTCTTCCACCTGTTCTCTCAACTATCCGCCATCCATGGGTTCACCCATTCATACATCCAATGTTGCACATCCTAGTCATCAACAAATTCCTTCGCATATCCGTTTAGCAAATAGTAATAAATCTCAACATTCTTCATTCATTCTCCAATAATTTAGTGTCTATGTCTTCGTCCATTATTTAATCAATCAACTAATTTCCTGGTCCATATCTTTTATGTCATCTATCCAGGAACTATTCCAAGAATCCATTAATCATCTATTCATCCATTAAATCGTCCTTGAATCCATTCATTCATTATGCATTGTTCCATCATTTACATCCACATATCATCTACGAGCTCATCACAAATCCAATCACTTACCAGTCGATGAATATCTAGGAGTTAGAAATCAGTCATTCTCCAGCAACAAGTGAGGAAAACGTATGCTGGCTTGCTCCCGTGACTCGTAACTAGAAAAAGCGCAAATGGCCAAGACTCACAAATAAATCTAAAGATTGGGGAAAGGGTCTCGCAAACGAGGAATACTTTCTATTCTAACATCACCCAAGCGCGATCACACACCACCTCGCCGCACAGTTTACAGCGCGTCCATGTCCGCGACAAGCAACACCTCACCTAAACAACTCCATCACAGCGCGAAGTTGAGCAAAGAGGACCAAGTATAAAAGGATGTCCTTGCTCGCAAGCATTGGCGCGGTCGCTAGCTTGCGACGTGCACAGGGCACTCTCAAGCAGTTTACTTTCTGTTGCTCCCAGGACCTGTCATCACCCAGAAGCCTGTTGGACGTGACTTCAATCCCCCCTCTACTCAAGGCTTGTACCCGGGCTCTTCTTACAATCCCTCGGGAAACTATCCTAGTGACGCAGGCAACATTACCGACATCAGTGGCTACCCTGGTGGGGGTGTGGCAGGTTACCCATCTGACAGAGATAGCCAAACCAACACCAATTACGGTAATCCCAACATGCTCAGTTCCGGTTCACAACCAGGTATGGGTGGCCAAACCAATAATAACTATGGTTATCCCAACATGCCCAGTTCCGGTTCACAACCAGGTATGGGTGGCCAAACCAACAACAACTATGGCTACCCAGGTATGCTACCGGAAGGGAAACAATCCAATGCCTCGGGACCAACAGACCCAATAGAAGGTCAACAGCAAACCAGTGGACAAGGCATGGGATCAGGACAGCCCAGTGGACCAGGCATGAGACCAGGACGGACTAGTGGACCAGGCATGGGACCAGGACAGATTAGTGGACCAGGCATGGGACCAGGACAGACTAGTGGACCAGGCATGGAACCAGGACAGACTAGTGGACCAGGCATGGGACCAGGACAGACTAGTGGACCAGGCATGGGACCAGGACAGCCCAGTGGATCTAGCATGGGACCAGGACAGACTAGTGGACCAGGCATGGAACCAGGACAGACTAGTGGACCAGGCATGGAACCAGGACAGACTAGTGGACCAGGCATGGGACCAGGAATGACTAGTGGACCAGGCATGGGACCAGGACAGATTAGTGGACCAGGCATGGGACCAGGACAGACTAGTGGACCAGGCATGGGACCAGGACAGTCCAGTGGTCCAGGCATGGGACCAGGACAGACTAGGGGACCAGGCATGGGACCAGGACAGCCCAGTGGGTCCGGCATGGGACCAGAACAGACTAGTGGACCAGGCATGAGACCAGAACAGACTAGTGGACCAGGAATGGGACCAGGACAGACTAGGGGCCCAGGCATGGGACCAGAACAGACTAGTGGACCAGGCATGGGACCAGGACAAACTAGTGGACCAGGCATGGGACCAGGACAGCCCGGTGGACCAGGCATGGGACCAGGCATGGGACCAGGACAAACTAGTGGACCAGGCATGGGACCAGGACCGTCCAGTGGACCAGGCATGGGACCAGGACAGACTAGTAGTCCAGGCATGGGACCAGGACAGACTAGTGGACCAGGCATGGGACCAGGACAGACTAGTAGACCAGGCATGGGACCAGGACAGTCCAGTGGACCAGGCATGGGACCAGGACAGTCCAGTGGACCAGGCATGGGACCAGGACAGCCCAGTGGACCAGGCATGGGACCAGGACAGTCTAGTGGACCAGGCACGGGACCAGGACAGACTAGTGGACCAGGCATGGGACCAGGACAGACTAGTGGTCCAGGCATGGGACCAGGACAGACTAGTGGACCAGGCATGGGACCAGGACAGACAAGTGGACCAGGCATGGGACCAGGACAGTCCAGTGGACCAGGCATGGGACCAGGACAGCCCAGTGGACCAGGCATGGGACCAGGACAGACTAGTGGACCAGGCATGGAACCAGGACAGACTAATGGACCACGCATGGGACCAGGACAGCCCAGTGGGTCCGGCATGGGACCAGGACAGCCGAGTGGATCAGGCATGAGACCAGGACAGACTAATGGACCAGGCATGGGACCAGGACAGACTAGTGGACCAGGCATGGAACCAGGACAGACTAATGGACCAGGCATGGAACCAGGACAGACTAGTGGACCAGGCATGGAACCAGGACAGACTAATGGACCAGGCATGGGACCAGGACAGACTAGTGGACCAGGCATGAGACCAGGACAGACTAGTGGACCAGGCATGGGACCAGGACAGACTAGTGGACCAGGCATGGGACCAGGACAGACTAGTGGACCAGGCATGGGACCAGGACAGCCCAGTAGACAAGGCATGGGACCAGGACAGCCCAGTGGACCAGGCATGGGACCAGGACAGCCTAGTGGACCAATCATGGGACCAGGACAGACTAATGGACCAGATATGGGACCAGGACAGACTAGTGGACCAGGATCAAACATGGGCAGCCAAACCAACAACAACTACGGCTACCCAGGTATGCCGTCGGAAGAGAGACAATCCAATACCTTGGGACAAGGCGTGCGACCAGGACGGCCCAGTGGACCAGGTATAGGACCAGAACAATCCAGTGGACCAGGCATGGGACCAGGACAACCCAGTGGACCAGGCATGGGACCAGGACAGCCCACTGGACCAGGCATGGGACCAGGACAGACTAGTGGACCAGGCATGGGACCAGGACAGCCAGGTGGACCAGACATGGGACCAGGACAGACTAGTGGACCAGGCATGGGACCAGGACAGACTAGTGGACCAGGCATGGGACCAGGACAGGCTAGTGGACCAGGCATGGGACCAGGACATACTAGTGGACCTGGCATGGGACCAGGACAGCCAGGTGGACCAGACAGGGGACCAGGACAGCCTGGTGGACCAGGCATGGGACCAGGACAGCCAGGTGGACCAGACAGGGGACCAGGACAGCCCGATGGACAAGGCATGGGACCAGGACAACCCAATGGATCAGGCATTGGACCAGGACAGCCCATTGGATCAGGCATGGGGCAAGGTCAGCCCAGTGAACCAGGCATGGGACCAATACATCCCACTGGACAAGGCATGGGTCCAGGACAGTCCATTGGAACAGGCATGGGACCAGGACAGATTAATGTACCAGGCATGGGACCAGGACAGCCCAGAGGACCAGGATCAAACATGAATAGCCAAACTAACAACAACTACGGCAATCCCAACATGCCCAGTTCCGATTCGCAGCCTGCTATGGGTGGCCAAACCAATAATAACTACGGTAATCCCAACATGCCCAGTTTCGGTTCGCAGCCTGGTATGGGTGGCCAAACAAACAACAACTACGGTTATCCCAACATGCCCAGTTCCGGTTCGCAGCCTGGTATGGCTGGCCAAACCAATAATAACTATGGTAATCCCAACATGCCCAATTCCGGTTCGCAGCCAGGTATGGGTGGCCAAACCAATAATAACTACGGTAATCCCAACATGCCCAGTTCCGGTTCGCAGCCTGCTATGGGTGGCCAAACCAATAATAACTACGGTAATCCCAACATGCCCAGTTCTGGTTCGCAGCCTGGTATGGGTGGCCAAACCAATAATAACTACGGTAATCCCAACATGCCCAGTTCTGGTTCACAGCCAGGTATGGGTGGCCAAACCAACGACTATGGCTACCCTGGTATGCCGCCGGATGGGAAACAATCCAATGCCTCGGGACCAACAGACCCAATAGAAGGTCAGCAGCAAACCAGTGGACAAGGCATGGGACCAGGACAACCCGGTGGACCAGGCATGGGACCAGGACAGATTAGTGGACCAGGCATGGGACCAGGACAGACTAGTGGACCAGGCATGGGACCAGGACAGTCCAGTGGTCCAGGCATGGGACAAGGGCAGACTAGTGGACCAGGCATGGGACCAGGACAGCCCAGTGGTCCAGGCATGGGACCAGGACAGATTAGTGGACCAGGCATGGGACCAGGACAGACTAGTGGACCAGGCATGGGACCAGGACAGATTAGTGGACCAGGCATGGGACCAGGACAGATTAGTGGACCAGGCATGGGACCAGGACAGATTAGTGGACCAGGCATGGGACCAGGACAGACTAGTGGACCAGGACAGTCCAGTGGTCCAGGCATGGGACCAGGGCAGACTAGTGGACCAGGCATGGGACCAGGACAGCCCGGTGGACCAGGCATGGGACCAGGACAGACTAGTGGACCAGGCATGGGACCAGGACAGCCCGGTGGACCAGGCATGGGACCAGGACAGCCCAGTGGTCCAGGCATGGGACCAGGACAGACTAGTGGTCCAGGCATGGGACCAGGACAGACTAGTGGACCAGGCATGGGACCAGGACAGACTAGTGGACCAGGCATGGGACCAGGACAGACTAGTGGACCAGGCATGGGACCAGGACAGCCCAGTGGTCCAGGCATGGGACCAGGACAGCCCGGTGGACCAGGCATGGGACCAGGACAGCCCAGTGGTCCAGGCATGGGACCAGGACAGACTAGTGGACCAGGCATGGGACCAGGACAGTCCAGTGGTCCAGGCATGGGACCAGGACAGACTAGTGGACCAGGCATGGGACCAGGACAGACTAGTGGACCAGGCATGGGACCAGGACAGCCCGGTGGACCAAGCATGGGACCAGGACAGCCCAGTGGTCCAGGCATGGGACCAGGACAGACTAGTGGTCCAGGCATGGGACCAGGACAGACTAGTGGACCAGGCATGGGACCAGGACAGACTAGTGGACCAGGCATGGGACCGGAACAGCCCAGTGGTCCAGGCGTAGGACCAGGACAGACTAGTGGACCAGGTATGGGACCAGGACAGCCCAGTGGATCTAGCATGGGACCAGGACAGACTAGTGGACCAGGCATGGGACCAGGACAGCCCAGTGGATCCGGCATGGGACCAGGAAAGCCCGGTGGACCAGGCATGGGACCAGGACAACCCACTGGACCAGGCATGGGACCAGGACAGCCTAGTGAACCAGGCATCAGACCAGGAGAAACCAGTGGATCTGGTTATGAAGCAGTATCCAACAATCAGACAACCAGACCAACTCAGCCTAGTGGACCCGTGTACACCTCAAAACAACCCCTTGGAGGAGAAACCGAAAGTACTCAATCAGGTGTCCCTACCCATGCTCCTAGTCCACCAAGTAACCCTGGATCTGGCAGCACGCCAGCAGGACTTCCATTTTACAATCAAGATGGAAAGCTCATCGTTCCTGGTTTACCTGGTTCGCTTCCCGATCCTGTAAACACGGAAGGTCAAGTCCTGTGTTTCCCGTTTCCTTTGCCAATGTCCGGGCCAAACAATCAAACAGAGAAAACTTCACCGTCTACCTCTACCGATGCAGAGTCGAGCACCCCTTCACAATCACCTGGTTACCAATCAACAATGACAATCCCTGAAGCTTCTCAGAAGCCAACCGGCCACAGCCTTCCAGGATCAGAAAAGCCATTCTCTCCCAAAGCACCAGACGCAGAGTCAACCACGGTGTCTTATGGAAAGTCAACCCCGACTGGGAAAGACACACCGACAGTATTTCCAGGGGATGTAACAGACAGGTTCGGCTCCACCATCCTGTCGGTAACTAAGGACGCAGCCAGTAGCATTTCCCCTGCAGTTGTAACTGAAGAGAAGCCTACAACGTCTCCCAAAGCAGTGACCGACGAAGAAGGATCCACTGATCAAGGAGGCGACGCCACTGCAAAAACAACAGCAACCCCCAAGACAATGACTGACAGATACGGGTCCACTATATTCCCAGTAACAAAGGACACGACCACCACAGGAAAAGTGACAGGAAGAAGTCTGGATAGGACATCCACAGCTCCTGAGAAAGTCACAGACGAGTTCGGCTCCACCGCACCTCCTGCCACCACCAAATGCCTTCCCTTCATGGACTGCCCTGATACCGTCACAGGAGTCAGCTCTAGAGAGGTAACCAGCAGCGACGCCACCGAGAAAACAACTGACACTCCTCAGATAGTCACCGACAAGTACGGCTCAACTCTTGTGCCAGTTACAAAAGACTCTACTAGCACCAGTTCAACGGGAAAAGTGACGGGAAGAAGTATGGAGGACAGGACACCGGCAGCACCTGAGGAAATCACAGACATGTTCGGCTCCACCATCCCCTCTGCCACCACCAAATGTCTTCCCTTCATGGACTGCCCTGACACCGTCACAGGAGTGGTTTCCAGCGAGTTAACTGACAGTGGGATCACCAAAAAAACAATGGCCACTTCTTCGTCAGTCACTGACCAATACGGTTCTACACTGGTGCCTGCTACAAAATTCTCTACAATGCAGAAATCCACGGCTACTCCCAAAACAGTCACCGACAAGTATGGCTCCCCAATTACGTCGGTTACAAGGGATTCTACGGACTTTGGTTCCACAGAAAGAGTGACAGAAAGAGGTATAGAGGACAAGACAACTACAACACCTAAAAAAGTCACAGACAAGTTCGGCTCCACCGTGCCCTCTGCTACGACCAAATGTCTTCCCTTCATGGACTGCCCCGATACCGTGACAGGAGTCGTTTCGAGCGAGGTAACAGACAGTGACCTCACCCAGAAAACAACGGCCACTCCTGAGACAGTCACTGACGAATACGGCTCCACAGTGATACCAGTCACAAAGGACACTACAGGCAGCAGTTCTACAGGAAGCAGTATGGAGAAAAAAACAACGACAGCCCCTGAAATGAGCACAGACAAGTTTGGCTCTACCGTGCCTTCTGCTACGACTAAATGTCTTCCCTTCATGGACTGCAGTGATATCTCTAAGGGAGTGGGCTCTAGTGAGGAGGTGACTGGAAGCGATGCCACACCGAAAACAACAAGCACCCCCAAGACTATGACAGACAAGTACGGTTCCACAATTATGCCAGTTACCAAGGAATCAACGGACTTCACTTCTACAGGAAAAGTGACGGGAAGAAGTTTGGAGAAGACAACAACAGCTCCTGAGAAAGCCACAGATAAATTCGGTTCCCCTGTCCCATCTACCTCCACCTCCACCACCAAATGCCTTCCCTTCATGGACTGCCCTGATACCGTAACAGGGATAAGCTCCAGCAAGGTAACTGGCGGCAGTGCCTCTCAGAAGACAATGACCACGCCTGAGACAGTCACCGACCAGTACGGTTCCACAATAGCACCAGTCACAAAAGACTCCATCGGCAGCAGTTCTACAGGAAAAGTAACTGGAAGGAGTATGGAGGACAAGACAACAACAGTTCCCGAAAAAGTTACAGACAAGTTCGGCTCCACCGTTCCGTCTGCTTTCAGCGGTACATCCACAGGAGTCAGCTCTGTCAAAGTGACTGGTACACCAGAAACAGACACAGACGAATATGGATCCACTCTCTCTGCGGTTACGAAGGACGGGGTTTACAGCAGCCCAACCCAGGAGGTAACAGGGGCGGGCATCCCAGACCAAACCACTGCAGCTCCTCAAATGATAACGGATGAATTCGGCTCAACAGTACCATCTGCTACTACCAAATGCCTTCCTTTTATGGACTGTTCTAACATTGCAACAGGGGTAAGCTCTGGTGAAGAAGTAACTGGTAGCGACGTTACCCAGAAAACAACGGCCACTCCTGAGTTAGTCACTGACAAATACGGCTCCACAGTGATACCAGTCACAAAGGACACTACCGAAGGCAGCTCTACAGGAAAAGTGACGGGAAGAAGTCTGGATAAGACAACTACAACCCCTGAGAAGGTCACAGACGAGTTCGGCTCCACCGCAACTCCTGCCACCACCAAATGCCTTCCCTTCATGGACTGCCCTGACACCGTCACAGGAGTCAGCACTAGAGAGGTAACCAGCAGCGACGCCACCGAGAAAACAACTGACACTTCTCAGATAGTCACCGACAAGTACGGCTCAACTATTGCACTGGTTACAAAGGACACTACCGGCATCAGTTCTACAGGAAAAGTGACAGGAATGAGTCTGGAGGACAAGACAACAGCTTCTCCAGGGACAGTCACAGACAAGTTTGGATCCACTGTATCAAGTGCTACCACCAAATGTCTTCCGTTTATGGACTGCTCTGATATTGCAACAGGCGTTAGCTTCAGTGAAGAAGTAACAAGCAGTGAAGTCACCCAGAAAACAACGGTCACTTCTGAGACAGTCACTAACATGTACGGCTCCACAGTGGTACTAGTCACAAAGGACACTACCGGCATCAATTCTACAGGAAAAGTAACAGGAAGAAGTCTGGATAAGACAACCACAGCCCCTGAGAAAGTCACAGACGAGTTCGGCTCCACCGTACCCTCTGCCACCACCAAATGCCTTCCCTTCATGGACTGCCCTGACACCGTAACAGGGATAAGCTCCAGCAAGGTAACTGGAGGCAGTGCCTCTCAGACGACAATGACCACGCCTAGGCCAGTCACCGACCAGTACGGTTCCACAATAGCACCAGTCACAAAAGACTCCATCGGCAGCGGTTCCACAGGAAAAGTAACTGGAAGGAGTATGGAGGACAAGACAACAACAGTTAACGAAAAAGTTACAGACAAGTTCGGCTCCACCGTTCCGTCAGTTTCCAGTGGTACATCCACAGGAGTCAGCTCTATCAAAGTGACTGGTACACAAGAAACAGGCACAGACGAATATGGATCCACTCTCTCTGCGGTTACGAAGGACGGGGTTTACAGCAGCCCAACCCAGGAGGTAACAGGGGCGGGCATCTCAGACCAAACCACTGCAGCTCCTCAAATGATAACGGATGAATTCGGCTCAACAGTACCATCTGCTACTACCAAATGCCTTCCTTTTATGGACTGTTCTAACATTGCAACAGGGGTAAGCTCTGGTGAAGAGGTAACTGGTAGCGACGTTACCCAGAAAACAACGGCCACTCCTGAGTTAGTCACTGACAAATACGGCTCCACAGTGGTACCAGTCACAAAGGACTCTATAGGCAGCAGCTCTACAGGAAAAGTGACGGGAAGAAGTCTGGATAAGACAACCACAACCCCTGAGAAGGTCACAGACGAGTTCGGCTCCACCGCACCTCCTGCCACCACCAAATGCCTTCCCTTCATGGACTGCCCTGACATCGTCACAGGAGTCAGCTCTACAGAGGTAACCAGCAGCGACGCCACCGAGAAAACAACTGACACTTCTCAGATAGTCACCGACAAGTACGGCTCAACTATTGCACTGGTTACAAAGGACACTACCGGCATCAGTTCTACAGGAAAAGTGACAGGAATGAGTCTGGAGGACAAGACAACAGCTTCTCCAGGGACAGTCACAGACAAGTTTGGATCCACTGTATCAAGTGCTACCACCAAATGTCTTCCGTTTATGGACTGCTCTGATATTGCAACAGGCATTAGCTCCAGTGAAGAAGTAACAAGCAGTGAAGTCACCCAGAAAACAACGGCCACTCCTGAGACAGTCACTGACAAATACGGCTCCACAGTGGTACCAGTCACAAAGGACACTACCGGCATCAGCTCTACCGGAAAAGTGACGGGAAGAAGTCTGGAGGACAAGAGCACCACGGTCTCAGACAAGGCCACTGATAAATTCTTATCGACTGCACCATCTGCCACCACCACTGCAACAGGAGTCAGCTACAGCGAGGCAGCAACGGGAAGTAACGCCACTGCAAGACCGACAGGCACTCCCAACACCATGACTGACATGTACGGCTCCACATTGGTACCAGTCACAAAGGACACTACCGGCATCAGTTCTACAGGAAAAGTAACAGGAAGAAGTCTGGATAAGACAACAACAGCCCCTGAGAAAGTCACAGACGAGTTCGGCTCCACCGTACCCTCTGCCACCACCAAATGCCTTCCCTTCATGGACTGCCCTGACACCGTCACAGGAGTCAGCTCTAGCGAAGTGACTGGTGCGCCAGAAACAGTCACGGACGAGTTCGGATCCACTGTTCCAGCAGTCACGAAGGATGTTAGTGACGGCAGTCCAAGAGGTGGGGCAACAGGAACCGACATCTATGACCAAACTACAGAGGTTCCCGAGCAAGTAACTGATGAATTCGGCTCCACAGTCACCTCTGTTACGACCAAGTGTCTTCCGTTTATGGACTGCTCTGATATCTCTACAGGTGTAAGCTCGAGCGAGATAGCAACTGGAAGCGACGCCACTGCGAAAACGACAGTCACTCCCAAGACCATGACTGCCATGTACGGCTCCACAATCGTGCCAGTTACGAAGCACACCACCACCACCGGAAAATTGACAGGAAGAACTATGGAAGACAAAACCACGACAGCCCCTGAGAAGGTCACAGACAAGTTCGACTCCACTGTCCCTTCAACTACCACTAAATGCCTTCCCTTCATGGACTGTGACAATTTATCTACTGGTGTAAGCTCAAGTGAGGAATCAACTGCAAGTAGCATCCCTGAGAAATCCACCTCTGCTCCGGACACACAAACAGATAGATACGGCTCCACCATCTCGACCGTCACTAAGGACGCAATGAGCAGCAGTTCCACAGAAAAAGTGACAGGAAAAAGTCTGGACAAGATCACGACAGCCCCAGAGAAAGTCACAGACAAGTACGGCTCGACCGTCCCTTCTGCTACAACCAAATGCCTTCCTTCCATGGACTGCATCGATATCGTCACAGGAGTCAGCTCTGGTGAAGCAACCGAGACCCCAGATAGAGTCACTGATGAATACGGATCAACCATAATCGGAACAGGAAGCACTCCAGGTGGTGGGGAAACAGGAACCGGCATGTCGGCTACGACACCTCCTGAGGTAGTCACAGATGAATTTGGCTCCACTGTTTTTCCTGTCACAACCAGTAGAAACGTTGCAACGGGAGTTAGCTCCAGCGCAGATGTAACTGCAAGCGGCAAAATTACATCAACTGCTCAAGGAATGACGGACAAATATGGCTCCACTGTATTCCCATTTACAAAAGATGCAACTGCACCTCGGTCGACAGCTGAGATGCCTGGAACAGCTCTTTCAGAGAAGACAACGCCATCTACCGAAAAAGTCACTGACAAATTCGGCTCCACTGTTGCGTCTGCTTCCACTAAATGCCTCCCCTTCATGGACTGCAGCGATATTACACAGGAAATCGACTCTAGCGAGGTCACTGACGGCGGTACGACCCAGAAAACAACGCAGACTCCTAAGACAGTCACTGACAAATATGGCTCAACCATCGCACTCTTCACAAAAGACACCACCAGCACTGGAAAGGTTACGGGAAGAAGCTTGGAGGACAAGACCACGACAGCCAGAGAGAAAGTCACCGACAAGTTTGGCTCCACTGTTCCTTCTGTTACGACAAAGTGCCTTCCCTTCATGGACTGCAGTGACACCACAACGGGAGTGGTCTCTAGCGAGGAAGTAACAAGCGGCACTGCAAGCACGGTTTCCAAAGACGGATCTAGCAAGAGTCCATTGGACACGACCTCAGGGAAGCCCACTCAGCAAATCATGGATACCACCACTTCTCCCGGTTCCCGTGGTTCCTCCCATGCCTCGGGCGCACCAACACCCGCGGATCTGATCGACGACAGGACTGCATCCGTCAGCCCTCAACTGACAGGATCCACCTCTCCCTACGACGCATCTCTTCGACCTGGAAGTTCCCCTGCTCCAGCAGACACTGGTTCTCCTAACGCCTCGTCACCGATGACACCTTCTCTTTCGCCTGGAGTCTCTCGGGATTATACGAAGGCCACTGACAAACCGCTGCCAGGTGCAACGGACAAGACCAGTGCCAGTTTGCCAGACATTTCCGACTCATGGATCTCCTCTCCTTCACCTCGAAGTGAGGAATCTTCCACTGCCGTCACGCACGACAGCAGCAGTCAGTCGACTCTGGAACCGTCTGGCGTTACGGACTCGTCTGAATCGACTACCGAGGAAGGCGGCTTCAGCTTCAGTGATCTGTTCTACACCGGACGGTGGACAACGAGGGGAATCGGCTCTCTCACAGACCTGCTGTGGCCCTATTCAACCACGTCTGGCGACAGCGTTACGCCTTCCACTGACGAGGTGGTCGGAGGAAGCACTACAGAGAGCATTGGTTCCTCAATGAGTAAAGTGACGATGGAATTCGGAAAGACAAGTGCTACCGTTGGTGGCGGATCGTCCACTCCTGCTGCTCCCTTTGAAGGATCGTCAACTCCAAAACCGTCCTCAGCGACTGAGTCCACAGGAAAAGGCGAATACAAGTCGAGTTCTTACAGCCCTGAGAAAGACAGGACCACGGACTTCAGTGTGTCTTCATCTCCGCAAGGATCCAAGACAACACCCTCCGCCAGCACGAAGACCAGCGGAGAAACCGAAAAACCGATGCCAGTGGTGACAACACCCGGACCTCGGTACCTGACAGCCAAAACCACAACGGACAAAAGCTTGGTCACCAAATTCACCGACGCTGGCTCTTCTGCAACTCCAGTGACGAGTAAAGGTGCTGGCGCCACAGATGAAGCTACGGACGTTACCACCCTGTCGCCGCTGTCTGCTTCCTCTGACGTGGACTCGAGCGGAAAAGTGACTGATGTCACTCCAGCTGGAGGCTCCACGGACGCCTCGGGAAGCACGCCTGCTGACTACAACGATCCTTTGACGACGGAGGAGACACCAAGCGTTTCGGACAACGAGACTATCACGGTGGGCTGTCCCGACAGCCGCCAGTGGGTACGTGTGGTCAAACATGACAGATCCGGATGCCGCGGTGATCGTATCCAGTTCGACGTTTTCAGCAATGGAAATTCTCCTGTGGTCATCAACGTGGTCAACTCACCCTCTCGCGTCCACCACATCCATCACCACCACCACTACTTCCATTCAGTCTTCCCGTCTGACAAGGCCAACGTGCACGCGGCCATCGCCATGGCACAAGGAGCGAACCCCGTCCCTTGCAGCAGCACAGGCTCCTGCCCAGGCTCTCCATCCAGCCCTACAGACACCACGGAACCCAAGAATCCTTCCCGTCAGCGTGGACCCAGGGACTGCGACTTCAGCCAGGGTGTTTTAGAATCCCCTGTCCTCGTTCTGAATGAGTCCCAGTGGCAGCAGGAGTTCCCCCTGAAGGTGGACCCCAGCAAGACCCCCAACGTCACACTGGTGATCCCTGCAGATGGAGAGGTTTTCAAGTTCCTGGGTGCCGGTTTCAAGCCCTACTTCTCAGCTGGAGTTGGATGCGCCTCTGACATAGAGCTGGGACTGAAGCTGCCCAACCCCACTTTCGATGACTGCCTGACTCTGGGCGGGAAGGAGTTCACCGACAGCGAGCCGGTCCAATCCTGGCAGCTGCCCGCCCAGAGCAGCAAGATCAACGACTCCGTGGAGGTGATGCTGGACTGCAGCAAAGTCGACAAACCCTTCCTCCTGGACTTTATCAGGCTGGACCTGCAGGCAGAGCGCGTCAGGACGGTGTCAGGGTCTGAGCTCGTCCCTCAGCTGCTGTCGGACAGCAAGTCCCATGGCGGTAAGGCCAAGAAGTGGATCCTGGCCAGGAACCCGCAGCTCATGGTGGAGGGCGTCACCTCCCAGGAAGGAGGCAAACGCAAGATGAACTGTCGGACGTCCAACTCGACCATAACCAGGCCCGTGGAGTCTCTGCTTCTGTCCACCTCTGCCGATGGAGGCTCCATCTACCAACCCCACTTCCTGCTGAGCAGTGACGGTGAGGCCCTCCTCTCTCCATCACTTCCTCGAGAGGAGCAGACCACACTCATGCTGGGGCCCGGCAGTCCTCGCTCGCCCTCCTCCACCCTCAACGTGGACGACGTGACCGTGGAGACCAACGAGGACGGCAGTACCACCTTTTTCCTTGCCACGGCTGGTGGCGCCATCGCCGTCACCGTCTCCCCCGGGTCTGCTGACACCAACCTCACCATAGCCAACGGGAAATCAAGCCAGCAGTCCCCCATGTGCTCGCTTCTGGTGCCTTGCTCAAGAGGCGGCGCCACCGTCTCTGCTGACGACAGCGCCGCCTGGAACGTGACGTCACCGTGGCGAAGCATCACGGGACACCGCGTGCACGTGCAGCGCAAGGAGGACGCCAAGACTGGCGGATGACAGTGTGGTCGAGCCACGTGAGCGATCTATTTGATTGGTCGATTGTTCTCATTCCTCCCTCTTCTTTGTTTTCGAGACGGTGTGCAAGTGACTCTCAGAGAGGAGCTAGAATAGGGATGATATGACAATTATCGTAAGTGATATGGATGCCGTTTTCGAGAGAGAGGGAGAATGCTTCATTCGCGATGAAGATTAAGACGACTTTGCCGGTGCTACAGCAATCTCACGATGAATAATTTCGAGACCCCGAAATGTTTCGCTGACTACTTTATTGCTACGGTGTTGTGCTTTCTTTATGTAAGCTTTTGCCGGTGAAATTTATTACTCGTCAATGTTTATCATTCCAAATACTATTCGCATGTGCAAACACATATTGTATCGGCGAAGTATTGTACCGAAAATACTCTATACATGGAATACTCATAATGTCGGGTCGTAACTCATCTGCAATCGACAAGTATGGTTTGATCCACTTTTAAATACTCATATGTTGGTTTTTGACCGAAAGGCACAACATTGGTGTTCATTTTTTACTATACAGGATGTCGACAAATATTTTTTTCAATATATGATGCAAGGAAAGTATTGGCGTAGTTTAATTTGTCTGGTCCATTTGCATTGCTCTTAGCTATTTCCTTTTGTTTCATTCTTCTTTTTTGCAAAGTGACGAAACAATTATTTACCACAGGTCTGCGCTGCCCTGCTTCTCTTGCTGGAGTAACACGCTGTCGCTTCCGCAGGTCAATGTTTTGTCATTCATTAAACTTATTCACAGCTACACAAGATGTGCGTCGTTGTGCCTTGACCTCAACGTATGTTTGGCTACACCAAGCAATGTGTCTGGACGGACTTGAGAACGACAAGGTATCGGCATGCACAAGAAATGAAAATGACTGCCATCTTGAGGAGAGACAGAGCAACAGCGCCTAATGCCCTCGCACACTTGCCGACAGGTCCAGCCATAAAGAGCATACGTCCATAAGCGTTGTTGGTTGTTAGCCCGAGTGTCTACAATAGTACGAGGTGATTAGATGCAGTGGTTGAGTACCTCCTCAGGATAACGACTGCTATTTCTCATCCTAATGTCCCTTTTAAAGCGAAGTTTGAACACACACAAAACTCGTGTTGTTTCTCTACAACGTGCATCAAGGAATACATCTCACAAGACACGCATGAATCCGCCATCATGGCACCCGTCATCCTCGATGGCGGCCAGTAAGGTTGAGAAAAGCGCGTAACCCTTATCTTCAAAAAACTGATCAAGCCTTCGTTCTTGGTCAAACATTAGCTGTCCAAGGTCTCAAGTCAGTCTTCGTTTCGTGCGACAACTCCTTTGCCTGCTTTTCTCTAGTGGTAAGACCAGAGGCAACTTTCACCATTTAGCATTTTCACTACCCTTTTTTTGATAGAATCTTCAGGTAGTCTTGTAATGCTCCGTAAGGCCTCTAGCCTGCTGTCAACAATTTCAGAATGAGCCATGGATCATTCAGCGTGGCTGAGACTAGTGAATATAGACTCAGCAACAGGTTGGTCACGTGATAGCCTTAATTCTTCCATAACATGCATACCACCGTTCTGAACACAGAGTCTCGGCCACGCTGAATGGCATATCACATCGTGAGTGTATTCCTCCGCTTGTTGTGATACACTCGATACTGGCAGCCATGTTTTCGTCAATTCATTTTCTAAACATCGATTTCCCATGAATGTAAAACTTGTATGCGGTAAAATTCGAATCACAAGAGTGTAATATTGTGAACTCTACTAATTATAAGGACTTTGAATACAACAGCAATATTTATACTTCATTGAGCAAGTAAGGCAACCAATCCCGTCTGCATAATCTTCGATACACACAGAAACCCACTGAGTGCTTTTGCTGATGAGGAATCATTAATTTAATGTATGCTTAGAAGGATTAAACTTAGAAAAACTGCTTCTGAGCTACCCGATAATATCGAACTTCGGAATCGGACGGATTCCTACAAAACTTCCATTCTATTAACGTTCAACACAGACGGAATGTAGGTTAAATCACTTACTGACCCCATCAGTCGATACACGAATGATCGAAGTGTGGAGCTCCTCAAACAGTGTGAAGGCAGTTAGACCACAGGTTCCGGCCAGAAAGCATTTACTTGCGAGAGTACTAAACCATGGTTTTATACTCTCGCAAGTAAATGCTTTCTGGCCGGAACCTGTGGTCTAACTGCCTTCACACTGTTTGAGGAGCTCCACACTTCGATCATTCGTGTATCGACTGATGGGGTCAGTAAGTGATTTAACCTACATTCCGTCTGTGTTGAACGTTAATAGAATGGAAGTTTTGTAGGAATCCGTCCGATTCCGAAGTTCGATATTATCGGGTAGCTCAGAAGCAGTTTTTCTAAGTTTAATCCTTCTAAGCATACATTAAATTAATGATTCCTCATCAGCAAAAGCACTCAGTGGGTTTCTGTGTGTATCGAAGATTATGCAGACGGGATTGGTTGCCTTACTTGCTCAATGAAGTATAAATATTGCTGTTGTATTCAAAGTCCTTATAATTAGTAGAGTTCACAATATTACACTCTTGTGATTCGAATTTTACCGCATACAAGTTTTACATTCATGGGAAATCGATGTTTAGAAAATGAATTGACGAAAACATGGCTGCCAGTATCGAGTGTATCACAACAAGCGGAGGAATACACTCACGATGTGATATGCCATTCAGCGTGGCCGAGACTCTGTGTTCAGAACGGTGGTATGCATGTTATGGAAGAATTAAGGCTATCACGTGACCAACCTGTTGCTGAGTCTATATTCACTAGTCTCAGCCACGCTGAATGATCCATGGCTCATTCTGAAATTGTTGACAGCAGGCTAGAGGCCTTACGGAGCATTACAAGACTACCTGAAGATTCTATCAAAAAAAGGGTAGTGAAAATGCTAAATGGTGAAAGTTGCCTCTGGTCTTACCACTAGAGAAAAGCAGGCAAAGGAGTTGTCGCACGAAACGAAGACTGACTTGAGACCTTGGACAGCTAATGTTTGACCAAGAACGAAGGCTTGATCAGTTTTTTGAAGATAAGGGTTACGCGCTTTTCTCAACCTTACTGGCCGCCATCGAGGATGACGGGTGCCATGATGGCGGATTCATGCGTGTCTTGTGAGATGTATTCCTTGATGCACGTTGTAGAGAAACAACACGAGTTTTGTGTGTGTTCAAACTTCGCTTTAAAAGGGACATTAGGATGAGAAATAGCAGTCGTTATCCTGAGGAGGTACTCAACCACTGCATCTAATCACCTCGTACTATTGTAGACACTCGGGCTAACAACCAACAACGCTTATGGACGTATGCTCTTTATGGCTGGACCTGTCGGCAAGTGTGCGAGGGCATTAGGCGCTGTTGCTCTGTCTCTCCTCAAGATGGCAGTCATTTTCATTTCTTGTGCATGCCGATACCTTGTCGTTCTCAAGTCCGTCCAGACACATTGCTTGGTGTAGCCAACATACGTTGAGGTCAAGGCACAACGACGCACATCTTGTGTAGCTGTGAATAAGTTTAATGAATGACAAAACATTGACCTGCGGAAGCGACAGCGTGTTACTCCAGCAAGAGAAGCAGGGCAGCGCAGACCTGTGGTAAATAATTGTTTCGTCACTTTGCAAAAAAGAAGAATGAAACAAAAGGAAATAGCTAAGAGCAATGCAAATGGACCAGACAAATTAAACTACGCCAATACTTTCCTTGCATCATATATTGAAAAAAATATTTGTCGACATCCTGTATAGTAAAAAATGAACACCAATGTTGTGCCTTTCGGTCAAAAACCAACATATGAGTATTTAAAAGTGGATCAAACCATACTTGTCGATTGCAGATGAGTTACGACCCGACATTATGAGTATTCCATGTATAGAGTATTTTCGGTACAATACTTCGCCGATACAATATGTGTTTGCACATGCGAATAGTATTTGGAATGATAAACATTGACGAGTAATAAATTTCACCGGCAAAAGCTTACATAAAGAAAGCACAACACCGTAGCAATAAAGTAGTCAGCGAAACATTTCGGGGTCTCGAAATTATTCATCGTGAGATTGCTGTAGCACCGGCAAAGTCGTCTTAATCTTCATCGCGAATGAAGCATTCTCCCTCTCTCTCGAAAACGGCATCCATATCACTTACGATAATTGTCATATCATCCCTATTCTAGCTCCTCTCTGAGAGTCACTTGCACACCGTCTCGAAAACAAAGAAGAGGGAGGAATGAGAACAATCGACCAATCAAATAGATCGCTCACGTGGCTCGACCACACTGTCATCCGCCAGTCTTGGCGTCCTCCTTGCGCTGCACGTGCACGCGGTGTCCCGTGATGCTTCGCCACGGTGACGTCACGTTCCAGGCGGCGCTGTCGTCAGCAGAGACGGTGGCGCCGCCTCTTGAGCAAGGCACCAGAAGCGAGCACATGGGGGACTGCTGGCTTGATTTCCCGTTGGCTATGGTGAGGTTGGTGTCAGCAGACCCGGGGGAGACGGTGACGGCGATGGCGCCACCAGCCGTGGCAAGGAAAAAGGTGGTACTGCCGTCCTCGTTGGTCTCCACGGTCACGTCGTCCACGTTGAGGGTGGAGGAGGGCGAGCGAGGACTGCCGGGCCCCAGCATGAGTGTGGTCTGCTCCTCTCGAGGAAGTGATGGAGAGAGGAGGGCCTCACCGTCACTGCTCAGCAGGAAGTGGGGTTGGTAGATGGAGCCTCCATCGGCAGAGGTGGACAGAAGCAGAGACTCCACGGGCCTGGTTATGGTCGAGTTGGACGTCCGACAGTTCATCTTGCGTTTGCCTCCTTCCTGGGAGGTGACGCCCTCCACCATGAGCTGCGGGTTCCTGGCCAGGATCCACTTCTTGGCCTTACCGCCATGGGACTTGCTGTCCGACAGCAGCTGAGGGACGAGCTCAGACCCTGACACCGTCCTGACGCGCTCTGCCTGCAGGTCCAGCCTGATAAAGTCCAGGAGGAAGGGTTTGTCGACTTTGCTGCAGTCCAGCATCACCTCCACGGAGTCGTTGATCTTGCTGCTCTGGGCGGGCAGCTGCCAGGATTGGACCGGCTCGCTGTCGGTGAACTCCTTCCCGCCCAGAGTCAGGCAGTCATCGAAAGTGGGGTTGGGCAGCTTCAGTCCCAGCTCTATGTCAGAGGCGCATCCAACTCCAGCTGAGAAGTAGGGCTTGAAACCGGCACCCAGGAACTTGAAAACCTCTCCATCTGCAGGGATCACCAGTGTGACGTTGGGGGTCTTGCTGGGGTCCACCTTCAGGGGGAACTCCTGCTGCCACTGGGACTCATTCAGAACGAGGACAGGGGATTCTAAAACACCCTGGCTGAAGTCGCAGTCCCTGGGTCCACGCTGACGGGAAGGATTCTTGGGTTCCGTGGTGTCTGTAGGGCTGGATGGAGAGCCTGGGCAGGAGCCTGTGCTGCTGCAAGGGACGGGGTTCGCTCCTTGTGCCATGGCGATGGCCGCGTGCACGTTGGCCTTGTCAGACGGGAAGACTGAATGGAAGTAGTGGTGGTGGTGATGGATGTGGTGGACGCGAGAGGGTGAGTTGACCACGTTGATGACCACAGGAGAATTTCCATTGCTGAAAACGTCGAACTGGATACGATCACCGCGGCATCCGGATCTGTCATGTTTGACCACACGTACCCACTGGCGGCTGTCGGGACAGCCCACCGTGATAGTCTCGTTGTCCGAAACGCTTGGTGTCTCCTCCGTCGTCAAAGGATCGTTGTAGTCAGCAGGCGTGCTTCCCGAGGCGTCCGTGGAGCCTCCAGCTGGAGTGACATCAGTCACTTTTCCGCTCGAGTCCACGTCAGAGGAAGCAGACAGCGGCGACAGGGTGGTAACGTCCGTAGCTTCATCTGTGGCGCCAGCACCTTTACTCGTCACTGGAGTTGCAGAAGAGCCAGCGTCGGTGAATTTGGTGACCAAGCTTTTGTCCGTTGTGGTTTTGGCTGTCAGGTACCGAGGTCCGGGTGTTGTCACCACTGGCATCGGTTTTTCGGTTTCTCCGCTGGTCTTCGTGCTGGCGGAGGGTGTTGTCTTGGATCCTTGCGGAGATGAAGACACACTGAAGTCCGTGGTCCTGTCTTTCTCAGGGCTGTAAGAACTCGACTTGTATTCGCCTTTTCCTGTGGACTCAGTCGCTGAGGACGGTTTTGGAGTTGACGATCCTTCAAAGGGAGCAGCAGGAGTGGACGATCCGCCACCAACGGTAGCACTTGTCTTTCCGAATTCCATCGTCACTTTACTCATTGAGGAACCAATGCTCTCTGTAGTGCTTCCTCCGACCACCTCGTCAGTGGAAGGCGTAACGCTGTCGCCAGACGTGGTTGAATAGGGCCACAGCAGGTCTGTGAGAGAGCCGATTCCCCTCGTTGTCCACCGTCCGGTGTAGAACAGATCACTGAAGCTGAAGCCGCCTTCCTCGGTAGTCGATTCAGACGAGTCCGTAACGCCAGACGGTTCCAGAGTCGACTGACTGCTGCTGTCGTGCGTGACGGCAGTGGAAGATTCCTCACTTCGAGGTGAAGGAGAGGAGATCCATGAGTCGGAAATGTCTGGCAAACTGGCACTGGTCTTGTCCGTTGCACCTGGCAGCGGTTTGTCAGTGGCCTTCGTATAATCCCGAGAGACTCCAGGCGAAAGAGAAGGTGTCATCGGTGACGAGGCGTTAGGAGAACCAGTGTCTGCTGGAGCAGGGGAACTTCCAGGTCGAAGAGATGCGTCGTAGGGAGAGGTGGATCCTGTCAGTTGAGGGCTGACGGATGCAGTCCTGTCGTCGATCAGATCCGCGGGTGTTGGTGCGCCCGAGGCATGGGAGGAACCACGGGAACCGGGAGAAGTGGTGGTATCCATGATTTGCTGAGTGGGCTTCCCTGAGGTCGTGTCCAATGGACTCTTGCTAGATCCGTCTTTGGAAACCGTGCTTGCAGTGCCGCTTGTTACTTCCTCGCTAGAGACCACTCCCGTTGTGGTGTCACTGCAGTCCATGAAGGGAAGGCACTTTGTCGTAACAGAAGGAACAGTGGAGCCAAACTTGTCGGTGACTTTCTCTCTGGCTGTCGTGGTCTTGTCCTCCAAGCTTCTTCCCGTAACCTTTCCAGTGCTGGTGGTGTCTTTTGTGAAGAGTGCGATGGTTGAGCCATATTTGTCAGTGACTGTCTTAGGAGTCTGCGTTGTTTTCTGGGTCGTACCGCCGTCAGTGACCTCGCTAGAGTCGATTTCCTGTGTAATATCGCTGCAGTCCATGAAGGGGAGGCATTTAGTGGAAGCAGACGCAACAGTGGAGCCGAATTTGTCAGTGACTTTTTCGGTAGATGGCGTTGTCTTCTCTGAAAGAGCTGTTCCAGGCATCTCAGCTGTCGACCGAGGTGCAGTTGCATCTTTTGTAAATGGGAATACAGTGGAGCCATATTTGTCCGTCATTCCTTGAGCAGTTGATGTAATTTTGCCGCTTGCAGTTACATCTGCGCTGGAGCTAACTCCCGTTGCAACGTTTCTACTGGTTGTGACAGGAAAAACAGTGGAGCCAAATTCATCTGTGACTACCTCAGGAGGTGTCGTAGCCGACATGCCGGTTCCTGTTTCCCCACCACCTGGAGTGCTTCCTGTTCCGATTATGGTTGATCCGTATTCATCAGTGACTCTATCTGGGGTCTCGGTTGCTTCACCAGAGCTGACTCCTGTGACGATATCGATGCAGTCCATGGAAGGAAGGCATTTGGTTGTAGCAGAAGGGACGGTCGAGCCGTACTTGTCTGTGACTTTCTCTGGGGCTGTCGTGATCTTGTCCAGACTTTTTCCTGTCACTTTTTCTGTGGAACTGCTGCTCATTGCGTCCTTAGTGACGGTCGAGATGGTGGAGCCGTATCTATCTGTTTGTGTGTCCGGAGCAGAGGTGGATTTCTCAGGGATGCTACTTGCAGTTGATTCCTCACTTGAGCTTACACCAGTAGATAAATTGTCACAGTCCATGAAGGGAAGGCATTTAGTGGTAGTTGAAGGGACAGTGGAGTCGAACTTGTCTGTGACCTTCTCAGGGGCTGTCGTGGTTTTGTCTTCCATAGTTCTTCCTGTCAATTTTCCGGTGGTGGTGGTGTGCTTCGTAACTGGCACGATTGTGGAGCCGTACATGGCAGTCATGGTCTTGGGAGTGACTGTCGTTTTCGCAGTGGCGTCGCTTCCAGTTGCTATCTCGCTCGAGCTTACACCTGTAGAGATATCAGAGCAGTCCATAAACGGAAGACACTTGGTCGTAACAGAGGTGACTGTGGAGCCGAATTCATCAGTTACTTGCTCGGGAACCTCTGTAGTTTGGTCATAGATGTCGGTTCCTGTTGCCCCACCTCTTGGACTGCCGTCACTAACATCCTTCGTGACTGCTGGAACAGTGGATCCGAACTCGTCCGTGACTGTTTCTGGCGCACCAGTCACTTCGCTAGAGCTGACTCCTGTGACGGTGTCAGGGCAGTCCATGAAGGGAAGGCATTTGGTGGTGGCAGAGGGTACGGTGGAGCCGAACTCGTCTGTGACTTTCTCAGGGGCTGTTGTTGTCTTATCCAGACTTCTTCCTGTTACTTTTCCTGTAGAACTGAAGCGGGTAGTGTCCTTTGTGACTGGTACCAATGTGGAGCCGTACATGTCAGTCATGGTGTTGGGAGTGCCTGTCGGTCTTGCAGTGGCGTTACTTCCCGTTGCTGCCTCGCTGTAGCTGACTCCTGTTGCAGTGGTGGTGGCAGATGGTGCAGTCGATAAGAATTTATCAGTGGCCTTGTCTGAGACCGTGGTGCTCTTGTCCTCCAGACTTCTTCCCGTCACTTTGCCGGTAGAGCTGATGCCGGTAGTGTCCTTTGTGACTGGTACCAATGTGGAGCCGTATTTGTCAGTGACTGTCTCAGAAGTGACCGTTGTTTTCTGGGTGACTTCACTGCTTGTTACTTCTTCACTGGAGCTAACGCCTGTTGCAATATCAGAGCAGTCCATAAACGGAAGACATTTGGTGGTAGCACTTGATACAGTGGATCCAAACTTGTCTGTGACTGTCCCTGGAGAAGCTGTTGTCTTGTCCTCCAGACTCATTCCTGTCACTTTTCCTGTAGAACTGATGCCGGTAGTGTCCTTTGTAACCAGTGCAATAGTTGAGCCGTACTTGTCGGTGACTATCTGAGAAGTGTCAGTTGTTTTCTCGGTGGCGTCGCTGCTGGTTACCTCTGTAGAGCTGACTCCTGTGACGATGTCAGGGCAGTCCATGAAGGGAAGGCATTTGGTGGTGGCAGGAGGTGCGGTGGAGCCGAACTCGTCTGTGACCTTCTCAGGGGTTGTAGTTGTCTTATCCAGACTTTTTCTCGTCACTTTTCCTGTAGAACTGCTGCCTATAGAGTCCTTTGTGACTGGTACCACTGTGGAGCCGTATTTGTCAGTGACTAACTCAGGAGTGGCCGTTGTTTTCTGGGTAACGTCGCTACCAGTTACTTCTTCACCAGAGCTTACCCCTGTTGCAATGTTAGAACAGTCCATGAAAGGAAGGCATTTGGTAGTAGCAGATGGTACTGTTGAACCGAATTCATCCGTTATCATTTGAGGAGCTGCAGTGGTTTGGTCTGAGATGCCCGCCCCTGTTACCTCCTGGGTTGGGCTGCTGTAAACCCCGTCCTTCGTAACCGCAGGGAGAGTGGATCCATATTCGTCCTTGCCTGTTTCTTGTGTACCAGTCACTTTGATAGAGCTGACTCCTGTGGATGTACCACTGGAAACTGACGGAACGGTGGAGCCGAACTTGTCTGTAACTTTTTCGTTAACTGTTGATGTCTTGTCCTCCATACTCCCTCCAGTTACTTTTCCTGTGGAACCGCTGCCGATGGAGTCTTTTGTGACTGGTGCTATTGTGGAACCGTACTGGTCGGTGACTGGCCTAGGCGTGGTCATTGTCGTCTGAGAGGCACTGCCTCCAGTTACCTTGCTGGAGCTTATCCCTGTTACGGTGTCAGGGCAGTCCATGAAGGGAAGGCATTTGGTGGTGGCAGAGGGTACGGTGGAGCCGAACTCGTCTGTGACTTTCTCAGGGGCTGTGGTTGTCTTATCCAGACTTCTTCCTGTTACTTTTCCTGTAGAATTGATGCCGGTAGTGTCCTTTGTGACTAGTACCACTGTGGAGCCGTACATGTTAGTGACTGTCTCAGAAGTGACCGTTGTTTTCTGGGTGACTTCACTGCTTGTTACTTCTTCACTGAAGCTAACGCCTGTTGCAATATCAGAGCAGTCCATAAACGGAAGACATTTGGTGGTAGCACTTGATACAGTGGATCCAAACTTGTCTGTGACTGTCCCTGGAGAAGCTGTTGTCTTGTCCTCCAGACTCATTCCTGTCACTTTTCCTGTAGAACTGATGCCGGTAGTGTCCTTTGTAACCAGTGCAATAGTTGAGCCGTACTTGTCGGTGACTATCTGAGAAGTGTCAGTTGTTTTCTCGGTGGCGTCGCTGCTGGTTACCTCTCTAGTGCTGACTCCTGTGACGGTGTCAGGGCAGTCCATGAAGGGAAGGCATTTGGTGGTGGCAGGAGTTGCGGTGGAGCCGAACTCGTCTGTGACCTTCTCAGGGGTTGTAGTTGTCTTATCCAGACTTCTTCCCGTCACTTTTCCTGTAGAGCTGCCTTCGGTAGTGTCCTTTGTGACTGGTATCACTGTGGAGCCGTATTTGTCAGTGACTAACTCAGGAGTGGCCGTTGTTTTCTGGGTAACGTCGCTACCAGTTACTTCTTCACCAGAGCTTACCCCTGTTGCAATGTTAGAACAGTCCATAAAAGGAAGGCATTTGGTAGTAGCAGATGGTACTGTTGAGCCGAATTCATCCGTTATCATTTGAGGAGCTGCAGTGGTTTGGTCTGGGATGCCCGCCCCTGTTACCTCCTGGGTTGGGCTGCTGTAAACCCCGTCCTTCGTAACCGCAGAGAGAGTGGATCCATATTCGTCTGTGTCTGTTTCTGGTGTACCAGTCACTTTGACAGAGCTGACTCCTGTGGATGTACCGCTGAAAGCAGACGGAACGGTGGAGCCGAACTTGTCTGTAACTTTTTCGGGAACTGTTGTTGTCTTGTCCTCCATACTCCTTCCAGTTACTTTTCCTGTAGAACTGCTGCCGATGGAGTCTTTTGTGACTGGTGCTATTGTGGAACCGTACTGGTCTGTGACTGTCTCAGGCGTGGTCATTGTCGTCTGAGAGGCACTGCCGCCAGTTACCTTGCTGGAGCTTATCCCTGTTACGGTATCAGGGCAGTCCATGAAGGGAAGGCATTTGGTGGTGGAGGTGGAGGTAGATGGGACAGGGGAACCGAATTTATCTGTGGCTTTCTCAGGAGCTGTTGTTGTCTTCTCCAAACTTCTTCCCGTCACTTTTCCTGTAGAAGTGAAGTCCGTTGATTCCTTGGTAACTGGCATAATTGTGGAACCGTACTTGTCTGTCATAGTCTTGGGGGTGCTTGTTGTTTTCGGTGTGGCATCGCTTCCAGTCACCTCCTCACTAGAGCCCACTCCCTTAGAGATATCACTGCAGTCCATGAAGGGAAGACATTTAGTCGTAGCAGAAGGCACGGTAGAGCCAAACTTGTCTGTGCTCATTTCAGGGGCTGTCGTTGTTTTTTTCTCCATACTGCTTCCTGTAGAACTGCTGCCTGTAGTGTCCTTTGTGACTGGTATCACTGTGGAGCCGTATTCGTCAGTGACTGTCTCAGGAGTGGCCGTTGTTTTCTGGGTGAGGTCACTGTCTGTTACCTCGCTCGAAACGACTCCTGTCACGGTATCGGGGCAGTCCATGAAGGGAAGACATTTGGTCGTAGCAGAGGGCACGGTGGAGCCGAACTTGTCTGTGACTTTTTTAGGTGTTGTAGTTGTCTTGTCCTCTATACCTCTTTCTGTCACTCTTTCTGTGGAACCAAAGTCCGTAGAATCCCTTGTAACCGACGTAATTGGGGAGCCATACTTGTCGGTGACTGTTTTGGGAGTAGCCGTGGATTTCTGCATTGTAGAGAATTTTGTAGCAGGCACCAGTGTAGAACCGTATTGGTCAGTGACTGACGAAGAAGTGGCCATTGTTTTTTTGGTGATCCCACTGTCAGTTAACTCGCTGGAAACCACTCCTGTGACGGTGTCAGGGCAGTCCATGAAGGGAAGACATTTGGTGGTGGCAGAGGGGATGGTGGAGCCGAACATGTCTGTGATTTCCTCAGGTGCTGCCGGTGTCCTGTCCTCCATACTTCTTCCCGTCACTTTTCCCGTTGAACTGGTGCTAGTAGAGTCTTTTGTAACTGGCACAAGAGTTGAGCCGTACTTGTCGGTGACTATCTGAGGAGTGTCAGTTGTTTTCTCGGTGGCGTCGCTGCTGGTTACCTCTCTAGAGCTGACTCCTGTGACGGTATCAGGGCAGTCCATGAAGGGAAGGCATTTGGTGGTGGCAGGAGGTGCGGTGGAGCCGAACTCGTCTGTGACTTTCTCAGGAGCTGTGGATGTCCTATCCAGACTTCTTCCTGTCACTTTTCCTGTGGTGGTCGTGTCCTTTGTTACTGGGAATATAGTGGACCCGTATCTGTCAGTCATTGTCTTGGGGGTTGCTGTTGTTTTTGCAGTGGCGTCGCCTCCTTGATCAGTGGATCCTTCTTCGTCGGTCACTGCTTTGGGAGACGTTGTAGGCTTCTCTTCAGTTACAACTGCAGGGGAAATGCTACTGGCTGCGTCCTTAGTTACCGACAGGATGGTGGAGCCGAACCTGTCTGTTACATCCCCTGGAAATACTGTCGGTGTGTCTTTCCCAGTCGGGGTTGACTTTCCATAAGACACCGTGGTTGACTCTGCGTCTGGTGCTTTGGGAGAGAATGGCTTTTCTGATCCTGGAAGGCTGTGGCCGGTTGGCTTCTGAGAAGCTTCAGGGATTGTCATTGTTGATTGGTAACCAGGTGATTGTGAAGGGGTGCTCGACTCTGCATCGGTAGAGGTAGACGGTGAAGTTTTCTCTGTTTGATTGTTTGGCCCGGACATTGGCAAAGGAAACGGGAAACACAGGACTTGACCTTCCGTGTTTACAGGATCGGGAAGCGAACCAGGTAAACCAGGAACGATGAGCTTTCCATCTTGATTGTAAAATGGAAGTCCTGCTGGCGTGCTGCCAGATCCAGGGTTACTTGGTGGACTAGGAGCATGGGTAGGGACACCTGATTGAGTACTTTCGGTTTCTCCTCCAAGGGGTTGTTTTGAGGTGTACACGGGTCCACTAGGCTGAGTTGGTCTGGTTGTCTGATTGTTGGATACTGCTTCATAACCAGATCCACTGGTTTCTCCTGGTCTGATGCCTGGTTCACTAGGCTGTCCTGGTCCCATGCCTGGTCCAGTGGGTTGTCCTGGTCCCATGCCTGGTCCACCGGGCTTTCCTGGTCCCATGCCGGATCCACTGGGCTGTCCTGGTCCCATGCCTGGTCCACTAGTCTGTCCTGGTCCCATGCTAGATCCACTGGGCTGTCCTGGTCCCATACCTGGTCCACTAGTCTGTCCTGGTCCTACGCCTGGACCACTGGGCTGTTCCGGTCCCATGCCTGGTCCACTAGTCTGTCCTGGTCCCATGCCTGGTCCACTAGTCTGTCCTGGTCCCATGCCTGGACCACTAGTCTGTCCTGGTCCCATGCCTGGACCACTGGGCTGTCCTGGTCCCATGCTTGGTCCACCGGGCTGTCCTGGTCCCATGCCTGGTCCACTAGTCTGTCCTGGTCCCATGCCTGGTCCACTAGTCTGTCCTGGTCCCATGCCTGGACCACTGGACTGTCCTGGTCCCATGCCTGGTCCACTAGTCTGTCCTGGTCCCATGCCTGGACCACTGGGCTGTCCTGGTCCCATGCCTGGTCCACCGGGCTGTCCTGGTCCCATGCCTGGACCACTGGGCTGTCCTGGTCCCATGCCTGGTCCACTAGTCTGTCCTGGTCCCATGCCTGGTCCACTAGTCTGTCCTGGTCCCATGCCTGGTCCACTAGTCTGTCCTGGTCCCATGCCTGGACCACTAGTCTGTCCTGGTCCCATGCCTGGACCACTGGGCTGTCCTGGTCCCATGCCTGGTCCACCGGGCTGTCCTGGTCCCATGCCTGGTCCACTAGTCTGTCCTGGTCCCATGCCTGGTCCACCGGGCTGTCCTGGTCCCATGCCTGGTCCACTAGTCTGCCCTGGTCCCATGCCTGGACCACTGGACTGTCCTGGTCCACTAGTCTGTCCTGGTCCCATGCCTGGTCCACTAATCTGTCCTGGTCCCATGCCTGGTCCACTAATCTGTCCTGGTCCCATGCCTGGTCCACTAATCTGTCCTGGTCCCATGCCTGGTCCACTAGTCTGTCCTGGTCCCATGCCTGGTCCACTAATCTGTCCTGGTCCCATGCCTGGACCACTGGGCTGTCCTGGTCCCATGCCTGGTCCACTAGTCTGCCCTTGTCCCATGCCTGGACCACTGGACTGTCCTGGTCCCATGCCTGGTCCACTAGTCTGTCCTGGTCCCATGCCTGGTCCACTAATCTGTCCTGGTCCCATGCCTGGTCCACCGGGTTGTCCTGGTCCCATGCCTTGTCCACTGGTTTGCTGCTGACCTTCTATTGGGTCTGTTGGTCCCGAGGCATTGGATTGTTTCCCATCCGGCGGCATACCAGGGTAGCCATAGTCGTTGGTTTGGCCACCCATACCTGGCTGTGAACCAGAACTGGGCATGTTGGGATTACCGTAGTTATTATTGGTTTGGCCACCCATACCAGGCTGCGAACCAGAACTGGGCATGTTGGGATTACCGTAGTTATTATTGGTTTGGCCACCCATAGCAGGCTGCGAACCGGAACTGGGCATGTTGGGATTACCGTAGTTATTATTGGTTTGGCCACCCATACCTGGCTGCGAACCGGAATTGGGCATGTTGGGATTACCATAGTTATTATTGGTTTGGCCAGCCATACCAGGCTGCGAACCGGAACTGGGCATGTTGGGATAACCGTAGTTGTTGTTTGTTTGGCCACCCATACCAGGCTGCGAACCGAAACTGGGCATGTTGGGATTACCGTAGTTATTATTGGTTTGGCCACCCATAGCAGGCTGCGAATCGGAACTGGGCATGTTGGGATTGCCGTAGTTGTTGTTAGTTTGGCTATTCATGTTTGATCCTGGTCCTCTGGGCTGTCCTGGTCCCATGCCTGGTACATTAATCTGTCCTGGTCCCATGCCTGTTCCAATGGACTGTCCTGGACCCATGCCTTGTCCAGTGGGATGTATTGGTCCCATGCCTGGTTCACTGGGCTGACCTTGCCCCATGCCTGATCCAATGGGCTGTCCTGGTCCAATGCCTGATCCATTGGGTTGTCCTGGTCCCATGCCTTGTCCATCGGGCTGTCCTGGTCCCCTGTCTGGTCCACCTGGCTGTCCTGGTCCCATGCCTGGTCCACCAGGCTGTCCTGGTCCCCTGTCTGGTCCACCTGGCTGTCCTGGTCCCATGCCAGGTCCACTAGTATGTCCTGGTCCCATGCCTGGTCCACTAGCCTGTCCTGGTCCCATGCCTGGTCCACTAGTCTGTCCTGGTCCCATGCCTGGTCCACTAGTCTGTCCTGGTCCCATGTCTGGTCCACCTGGCTGTCCTGGTCCCATGCCTGGTCCACTAGTCTGTCCTGGTCCCATGCCTGGTCCAGTGGGCTGTCCTGGTCCCATGCCTGGTCCACTGGGTTGTCCTGGTCCCATGCCTGGTCCACTGGATTGTTCTGGTCCTATACCTGGTCCACTGGGCCGTCCTGGTCGCACGCCTTGTCCCAAGGTATTGGATTGTCTCTCTTCCGACGGCATACCTGGGTAGCCGTAGTTGTTGTTGGTTTGGCTGCCCATGTTTGATCCTGGTCCACTAGTCTGTCCTGGTCCCATATCTGGTCCATTAGTCTGTCCTGGTCCCATGATTGGTCCACTAGGCTGTCCTGGTCCCATGCCTGGTCCACTGGGCTGTCCTGGTCCCATGCCTTGTCTACTGGGCTGTCCTGGTCCCATGCCTGGTCCACTAGTCTGTCCTGGTCCCATGCCTGGTCCACTAGTCTGTCCTGGTCCCATGCCTGGTCCACTAGTCTGTCCTGGTCTCATGCCTGGTCCACTAGTCTGTCCTGGTCCCATGCCTGGTCCATTAGTCTGTCCTGGTTCCATGCCTGGTCCACTAGTCTGTCCTGGTTCCATGCCTGGTCCATTAGTCTGTCCTGGTTCCATGCCTGGTCCACTAGTCTGTCCTGGTCCCATGCCTGGTCCATTAGTCTGTCCTGGTCTCATGCCTGATCCACTCGGCTGTCCTGGTCCCATGCCGGACCCACTGGGCTGTCCTGGTCCCATGCGTGGTCCATTAGTCTGTCCTGGTTCCATGCCTGGTCCACTAGTCTGTCCTGGTCCCATGCCTGGTCCACTGGGCTGTCCTGGTCCCATGCCTGGTCCACTGGACTGTCCTGGTCCCATGCCTGGTCCACTTGTCTGTCCTGGTCCCATGCCTGGTCCACTAGTCTGTCCTGGTCCCATGCCTGGACCACTAGTCTGTCCTGGTCCCATGCCTGGTCCACTAGTCTGTCCTGGTCCCGTGCCTGGTCCACTAGACTGTCCTGGTCCCATGCCTGGTCCACTGGGCTGTCCTGGTCCCATGCCTGGTCCACTGGACTGTCCTGGTCCCATGCCTGGTCCACTGGACTGTCCTGGTCCCATGCCTGGTCTACTAGTCTGTCCTGGTCCCATGCCTGGTCCACTAGTCTGTCCTGGTCCCATGCCTGGACTACTAGTCTGTCCTGGTCCCATGCCTGGTCCACTGGACGGTCCTGGTCCCATGCCTGGTCCACTAGTTTGTCCTGGTCCCATGCCTGGTCCCATGCCTGGTCCACCGGGCTGTCCTGGTCCCATGCCTGGTCCACTAGTTTGTCCTGGTCCCATGCCTGGTCCACTAGTCTGTTCTGGTCCCATGCCTGGGCCCCTAGTCTGTCCTGGTCCCATTCCTGGTCCACTAGTCTGTTCTGGTCTCATGCCTGGTCCACTAGTCTGTTCTGGTCCCATGCCGGACCCACTGGGCTGTCCTGGTCCCATGCCTGGTCCCCTAGTCTGTCCTGGTCCCATGCCTGGACCACTGGACTGTCCTGGTCCCATGCCTGGTCCACTAGTCTGTCCTGGTCCCATGCCTGGTCCACTAATCTGTCCTGGTCCCATGCCTGGTCCACTAGTCATTCCTGGTCCCATGCCTGGTCCACTAGTCTGTCCTGGTTCCATGCCTGGTCCACTAGTCTGTCCTGGTTCCATGCCTGGTCCACTAGTCTGTCCTGGTCCCATGCTAGATCCACTGGGCTGTCCTGGTCCCATGCCTGGTCCACTAGTCTGTCCTGGTCCCATGCCTGGTCCACTAGTCTGTCCTGGTTCCATGCCTGGTCCACTAGTCTGTCCTGGTCCCATGCCTGGTCCACTAATCTGTCCTGGTCCCATGCCTGGTCCACTAGTCCGTCCTGGTCTCATGCCTGGTCCACTGGGCTGTCCTGATCCCATGCCTTGTCCACTGGTTTGCTGTTGACCTTCTATTGGGTCTGTTGGTCCCGAGGCATTGGATTGTTTCCCTTCCGGTAGCATACCTGGGTAGCCATAGTTGTTGTTGGTTTGGCCACCCATACCTGGTTGTGAACCGGAACTGGGCATGTTGGGATAACCATAGTTATTATTGGTTTGGCCACCCATACCTGGTTGTGAACCGGAACTGAGCATGTTGGGATTACCGTAATTGGTGTTGGTTTGGCTATCTCTGTCAGATGGGTAACCTGCCACACCCCCACCAGGGTAGCCACTGATGTCGGTAATGTTGCCTGCGTCACTAGGATAGTTTCCCGAGGGATTGTAAGAAGAGCCCGGGTACAAGCCTTGAGTAGAGGGGGGATTGAAGTCACGTCCAACAGGCTTCTGGGTGATGACAGGTCCTGGGAGCAACAGAAAGTAAACTGCTTGAGAGTGCCCTGTGCACGTCGCAAGCTAGCGACCGCGCCAATGCTTGCGAGCAAGGACATCCTTTTATACTTGGTCCTCTTTGCTCAACTTCGCGCTGTGATGGAGTTGTTTAGGTGAGGTGTTGCTTGTCGCGGACATGGACGCGCTGTAAACTGTGCGGCGAGGTGGTGTGTGATCGCGCTTGGGTGATGTTAGAATAGAAAGTATTCCTCGTTTGCGAGACCCTTTCCCCAATCTTTAGATTTATTTGTGAGTCTTGGCCATTTGCGCTTTTTCTAGTTACGAGTCACGGGAGCAAGCCAGCATACGTTTTCCTCACTTGTTGCTGGAGAATGACTGATTTCTAACTCCTAGATATTCATCGACTGGTAAGTGATTGGATTTGTGATGAGCTCGTAGATGATATGTGGATGTAAATGATGGAACAATGCATAATGAATGAATGGATTCAAGGACGATTTAATGGATGAATAGATGATTAATGGATTCTTGGAATAGTTCCTGGATAGATGACATAAAAGATATGGACCAGGAAATTAGTTGATTGATTAAATAATGGACGAAGACATAGACACTAAATTATTGGAGAATGAATGAAGAATGTTGAGATTTATTACTATTTGCTAAACGGATATGCGAAGGAATTTGTTGATGACTAGGATGTGCAACATTGGATGTATGAATGGGTGAACCCATGGATGGCGGATAGTTGAGAGAACAGGTGGAAGAAATAGATGGATTTGCATATTAGGAAATACATAAAATGCACAAGCTGATGCACGCGTGGGTGGATAGATGGACGAACGGACGAACGGACAGACGGATGGATGGATGGATGGATGGATGGATGGATGGATGGATGGAGGGAGGGAGGGAGTATGGATGGAGTATGGATGGATGGATAGATGGATAGATGGATGGATGGATGAATGGATAGATGGATAGATGGATGGATGGATGGGTGGATGGATGGATGGATGGATGGATGGATGGATGGATGGATGGATGGATGGATGGATGGATGGGCGGGTGGATGGATGGATGGGTGGATGGATGGATGGATGAAGGGAAGGATGGAGGGATACATGGAGAGATTCATGAAGAGCGGGCGGATAGGTGGATGAATGAATGCCTGATGGATGGATGGATATAATGGTGATGGTGGGTGGATGGATGCAAGCAAAACGTATGGAGGCATTTACAATTTTGTCGGAGATAAAAGCCGCATGAATGATACTCACGTGAATGGATGTATTCTAATATCAACAATAATTGTCGAAATAATCATTGATGTTTGACTTAAACATGTTAAAATCTTTGTCCATAACTTTCCCGAAATAGGGAGTTGTCATCGAAGCAACGGAAAACACACTGGAATATTGTGGGTTTATGGCTCACACCTGCTTGTGCTATTTGTGGAAGCTGCATCAGCCTACACGAAACACAGTGTTCTGTCTATTCCGAGTCAGACTATTCCCCCTTTGATCACGTGATCCGCTGTGAGAACCTGCGATACCCCATTTCACTTCAACCTTCCCTAATTAAAACTGATTCATGTCAAAACAACGCAAGCAGGATGTAAGAGGATGTGAGCACGCGGGCGAGCATAGACGAAAACTCTCAATGTTCACTTTATCTGTGTGTTTCAGGATGGACATTATCAGTACGGGGAAATTTGTAAAAGAGGAACCAAAGTGTTCAAATGACTGTAAAACCAGTCACTGTGTTCGGACTGTATGAAGGTGCCTGCTTGTGCTTGCGCGCATAAGGATCGTTTCAAGCCTTGTCGGGTAGGAATGCTAATTCACAGGATAGTGAGTGACAGGCAGAATGCAGAGCCTATGACGTATTACTGCTTTGTTATGAAGACTAAAGTGACACAACTGTGATGTCAACAACAACGCAAGGCTGCTCATTGTTGTTGCTGCTGCTATCATTGTTGTTGTCATCGTTGTCGTCATCGTAGTTCACCATTACACAAAAAGGAGTGTTGTGATCGGATAACAAAATCGCTTCTTCCTTTTCTGACATAAGCCCACTTGTCTGCGTATGTGTCCATGCATACAGCACTAACATACTCATGTGCACACGCATAGGTATGAGCACACAGATATATGCACCTTACAAAAATTACCGGTACGTGATGAATACTTTAATCCATGCATCTCCCGCAAGAAGTGATGGAAAACCAAGCAGAAAGCATCGTATGAGGACGATCCCTGTAAAAGGACACAGTTCAACTTCGTATCAGCACTGTCATTGACATGTAGCACTCATTTTATCACACACGTCGTCTCTCAGTTCACCGAATAAAAGGTCTGTTTGTTGGTCAATTCCTATAAATACATTCTAAAAAGCGGCAATGCATTGTAGTCACATTGGACAAGGTAGAGTCCTTGAAAACTAAATTTTGATTAACAATCTTGACAGCCTGGTATTGTGTTTTCTGTGCAGTTTTCCTCTTGACCCACGAAAGGCCTTTTCGTTGCAAATGCGTTGTTCAACAGTTTCAACCAAAAGTCTTGTCTCTTACATTTAAATATGAGTTTAACTGAAAGAATAGTTACTTCAAAATAATCCTACTGCTCTAACGATGAACTTTTTAATGCATTATATATCAAAGTGGACACTGGAGATGGTGCTGAACTGTGTCTTTTTAGCTTGAGCCGAAACCGAATGATGTCAGCAAATGCACATAATGTCCCACAGAGAGAGAGAGAGAGAGAGAGAGAGAGAGAGAGAGAGAGAGAGAGGCAAAATTCAGCACCAAGGTTCACATAATTGTGTCATGAGAGACCAGAGTAGGCCACGTAGATTTATATACAGGATTTGAGCACCAGACAGACTGACAGATCCGTCAGAAACAAAAGCAAGGAAATAGTTACGGTCCCTCAAAGAAAACCTGACGCCGTTTACCAGCGAAAAAATATTTTTATTCAGAAAGATGAAACCCTCATTGTCAACAGCACTTCCTTTGTCAAGAAAGATGTTAAAGCTAAAGTTTCGACTCAGCAGTATCTCTTGAAGCACATTTATCCCTCTATGACAAGTCACACATGTATGTAAAGCGACGTTTCAGTCCAAGATCCCGAACACTAAAAGCTGGACTTTGGACAGGACAACTTCACTCATGGCAAGCAGGAAAGCCTCAAAAGCAAGGAACGGTGAAGTGCAGCAGGCATCTCAAGCAAGAGCTGAGACTCAGCGTGCAGGGTGCGGTCCTACCGAAGGGCTTGCACTTGCAGATGGGGCAACCGTCCGGTCCCAGTACGTTGCCATGGGGACAGTACATGCGACACAGTGGGGGGCACCTCAGCGGGGAAGCGCTCACAGTCTCGGCCGCCCCTAGCGTCGGCACAGAATCACAGCGGTACTGACAGTGGTATTGACAGCGGTACTGACAGTGGTATTGGCTGGTTGTGGTCCAATGACAATGGTATTGGCTTGTTGTGGACCAATGACAGTGGTATTGGCTTGTTGTGGACCAATGACAGTGGTATTGGCTTGTTGTGGACCAACGACAGTGGTATTGGCTTGTTGTGGGCCAATGACAGTGGTATTGGCTTGTTGTGGACCAGTGACAGTGGTATTGGCTTGTTGTGGACCAATGACAGTGGTATTGGCTTGTTGTGGACCAATGACAGTGGTATTGGCTTGTTGTGGACCAATGACAGTGGTATTGGCTTGTTGTGGACCAATGACAGTGGTATTGGCTTGTTGTGGACCAATGACAGTGGTATTTTTGACTGATATATTTTGCAGAGACATTGGCTTATTTTAAAGGTACTTGCAC
>JAWQFJ010003931.1:0-15000 GCA_034096865.1 Theodoxus fluviatilis
AGTTTCCTAAAGACCCCTGGAGGATTTCTCTTCACGCAGCTTTTCCCAAATCAGGGAGAGACTTTCTTTTGCACAGCAACGTCCCTGTTCACGTTGCAGAGTCTTTCGAGGCAAGGTGCAAAGAAGAAAAGAAAAGAAAAACTTTTCTGCGACAGACTACAGCAGAAGTTGTTGCTTTTCCCAAAAGACACCTGTAGATACGCATCAATCCCATTATCTGCGCTGTTAGTGCTGGTAGATAGTGTTACATTATGCAGTTAGTATAGTTATGCGTGCCATTTGATTAATAACATACCTAGTACCTCCTTCCTTTGGCGGGGTACTACATCTGAATTCATTAACAATACAGAGAAAACGTCAATGTGAAGTTGTTTGCATTTTGACAAGCTTCTGGTGGATCTCCAGGGAGGCGTGTCATTTCGTTGAAAAGCCGCCGTAAATTCAGGAGAACAATTTAATCCAGGCAGATCAAACGATGTTTCGTAGATGACTAATTTCTTACCAGTTCGGCTTTGTCATACACACAAGTTTGTACCTGCATGAATGAGGCAAACGAGCAACAAAATTTTTCCAGTCACCCGACGGACGCTAAATTTTACCGCCGACCTTTTTTTTCGCTAATGAAGTACACACACAGACACACACACACACACACACACACACACACACACACACACACACACACATACACAAAACACACAGACACACACACACACACACACACACACACACAAACCTCAAAAAACACACACACTCACACACACACACCACAAAACACAAACACACATTCACACACACACTGACACAAAACACACACACACGTACGCACGCACGCACGCACGCACGCACACACGCACGCACGCACACACACAAATAGTACACACCAAATCAATTATTAACTATTCACTAGAATCGATTTTTACTTCAAATCATTTTTACGTGTACGAAACTTTGTTTTCTTACTGTACGAAATACCGGGTTTTTCCTCCTGCGTAACCATGTCACGAATGAGGAAGTCAGCAACAGGATCAGGAGAGCATTTGGACAGTACGAAGACCTGCTCTCAAGCGTGAAAAGCAGAAAGCTGAAGTGGTACGGTCACGTGTCAAGAGGCAGTGGCCTGGCAAGACCATCCTGCAAGGTACCGTACCAGGTGGGAGAAGGAAAGGCAGGCAGAGAAAGAGGTGGGAAGACAACATCAAAGAGTGGACAGGCTTGACCTTTGCTGACTCACAGCGAGCCACAGAGGATAGAGATCGATGGAGGAAGATTGTCCGAAGGTCATCAGTGGTGCCTCAACAACCCATCTCAGGGTTAAGAGACTGAACGAACGAACGAACTACATTGCCAGTTTATAGTGGTCACAGACTTCGGCGTCACTATATCTTACCTCATATTTCCACATACTCCGAATGTCAAAGATTGTTTTTTTCCTACGTCCATAAGTCTCTCTCTCTCTCTCTCTCTCTCTCTCTCTCTCTCTCTCTCTCTCTCTCTCTCTCTCTCTCTCTCTCTCTCTCTCTCTCTTTCTCCATCTATCCCCGATAACTACAGAGGTATATCGATCACTAGCATCCTTAGCAAAGTTTTTATGTCGATTCTGACGGATAGGCTAAATTTTTGGGCGGATATGAATCAGGTAATTGTGGAAGAACAGGCTGGGTTTCGTAAAGGCTACTCTACTGTGGATAATATATTTGTTCTTTATTCTGTCATTCAACGTTATCTACAAAGAAAAAGAAAAGTATATGTTGCTTTTGTTGATTTCAAAAAAGCTTTCGACACGGTCAACAAAGCCGCGCTTTGGGAGATACTTTATTTGTACGGTATACGGGGTAGGTTGCTGAAAATGCTTCAGGCCATATATTCACATACTCTATGTAGGGTAAGATGCAATGGTTGCTACTCAGAGCCTTTTGACAGTAATTCGGGGCTGAAACAAGGTTGCAAACTGTCCCCGATAATTTGTTCTCTGTTAGTGAATTATGTTGCAAAAAGGTTAATTAAGCATGGAAAACATGGTATCCAGGTTAGGCCTGGCAACATCATTTACTTGTTGCTGTACGCTGATGACATTGCACTTATATCGGACACTGTTGTGGGTTTGCAGAACCAATTAAGTTATCTGAAAAAAGGTTCTGATGCTGTTGGGCTTAGCATAAATCAAGAGAAGACAAAGGTAATGGTGTTTAGGAACGGTGGTTATTTATCTGAACATGAAAAGTGGTTCTCGGGTACCGACATGCTGGAAGTGGTTCCCGAGTATAGATATCTGGGATCCTTGTTCACCACCAAGTTATCATGTAACCTGCTTCAATTAGATCTTGTACAAAGGGCGAAAGCCAATACAACCCAGCTTACCAGGTGTATTAGAAAACTCCAATGCTTGTCACCAGATGCCTTCTTTAAAATGTTTGATGCCCAAGTGCTCAGTGTACTGTTGTACTCCTCAGAAGTTTGGGGACTGCGTGATTGTTCTGTTATTGAAACTGTACATCTGGAAGCATTGAAAAGATTCCTTAATTTGCCCATTAAAGTACCAAATGTAATTGTATATGGGGAAACTGGCAGACATCCTCTTTTCGTGAATGGTATCATTCGTTCTGTGAAATACTGGATTAGAGTACTTATATGGAAACTTCCCGTTACCCACACATGATTTATAGAATGCCGCTGAACTCTCATCCACAGAATTGGGCATATCAGATTAAGGATATATTATGTAAATATGGTTTTGAGCACGTATGGGTCTCCCAGACAGCACCCAATGAAAGAGAACTTATAAAAGAATTGAAGAACCGCATTGTCTCTGTGTACCGTAGTAACTGGGAACAAACATTGTTTAGTAGTGGAAGATATTCATTGTATCGTCAAATAAAGACGCATTGGGGTAGAGAGAATTATTTATATGCGATAGATAAAAAACCATTCCGAGATGTGTACATTCAATTTCGTTCTGGCTTTAGTGAATTATACCATCATAAATTTCGTTACGCCCGGGACAACCCAGATAATCTATACACTTGTCCAGCTTGTATGGAAGAAATTGAAAATGAATTTCACATGCTTTATGTTTGCCCAGTTTATGAAGACCTTAGAGAAAAATATTTATATCACGTTAATGACTTTCGAAGAGTGGAACAAATATTTGTCAGTGACCCTAGTGTGATAAGATCATTAGCAATGTTCCTATATCATGCTCTGAAAAGAAGATGTGACGCGGTTGACATTTTCAATGCCGATGAGTTCAATGTGTTTCCGTTGTGACAGGCCGGTGGCCTCACAAATAAACAAGTTCGTTCGTTCGTTCGTTCGTTCTCTCTCTCTCTCTCTCTCTCTCTCTCTCCCTGTGTCTCTCTCTCTGTCTCTCTCTGCCTCACTCTCTCTCGCTCTCTCGCTCTCTGTCTCTCTCTGTCTCTGTCTCTCTCTCTTTATCTCTCTCTGTGTCTGTCTCTCTCTCTCTCTGTCTCTTTCTCTCTGTGGATATCTCTCTGTGTGTCTCTCTCTGTCTCTCTCTCTTTTTGTCTCTCGTTCTCCTTGTGGATCTCTCTCCGACTCTCTGTCTCTCTGTCTGTCTCTCTGTCTCTGTCTCTCTCTCTCTCTCTCTCTCTCCCTCTCTCTCTCTCTCTCGTCTGTCTGCCTTCCTGCCTGCCTGCCTGTCTCTCTCTGTCTCTGTCTCTCTCTGTCTCTGTCTCCCCCCCCTCTCTCTCTCTCTCTCTCTCTCTCTCCCCGTGCCCCCCTCCCCATCTCTCTCTCTCTCTCTCTCTCTCTCTCTCTCTCTCTCCCTCTCTCTCTCTCCCCGCGCCCCCTCCCCATCTCTCTCTCGCGCGCGCGTAGTCGTTCAGTCTGTTCTTCCTATTCCCTACTATTCTGCTCTGGCGCGTACACCTGGAATGGAAATGTTCGCCGTTGCATATTGTACTGGGCGACGCTGATCAGCTATAGGACATTCTCATTAATAACGTACCCTGCAGGAGTTATCCTCGGCGCTCTCTGTCGAAAAACAACGCGTTAGGTAGAACCAGCTAGTTCCTGTTGCATTCTCATAGCGTCTGCACTGAATACTAGATCGCTCAAAGTACATGTATGTGGGGGTGGAAAACAGTACTGTGTCATGTAAAGCTCGAATGAGTAGCAGCAGATAACTGTTTAGTTCTGGCTTGAATTGACAATTTCGTTTCCCTGGTCTGGCGAGGACCGAAAATTCACTATCATCGAGTGGATGAGTGATCAACTTGTACCGCACTCGGCGTAATCATGGATCCAATATGATGTAATGTCCATGGCGTAATGTAGGCCTATAACTTGTAAGATCGGGTCGATGATGACAAGAAAATGGCATTAAAACTCACAAAAAGTTTCATTATAACTAAAATCACCGATTATATTGATAACTGACCATTTTTACACTTACAGCTAGTACTGAAACCTTACAACGCAAACAAAACACAGCTGCCGTGACGGTAGTGTCCCGGTCTAGCACGAGTGATCGTTTCGCTATATTGATCCGACATGGTATTCCTCCAGCAAACAAGCAACTACTGCAACTTCATGAAGTTATCCCTCCAGGTTTACTGGAGGTCCTACAGACTTTATCCCTCCAGGTTTACTGGAGGTCCTACAGACTTTATCTGTCTGTCTGTCTGTCTGTCTGTCCCGACTCAACGGCTGATTTCTCAAAACCTACTGGACGGATTTCCTTGACATTTTGCACACTAACTGGAAGTTAGGTCCGATTGATTGTATCACATTTTCAGAATCGAGGCTTGAAGAAAAAGTGGTTTTTTAAGGTCGTACACTCGACATCGCCTCCCCAAATACTCAATTCATGGAATGGCGAAATTGCAAAATGTGTGACGTCATCAACAACGTGACGTCATTTGCGCTGAATTTTGAGGAGGATGAATTTCGTACACTCGGAAGCACCTCCCTAGATAGTCAATAGATGTAAGAGCCTAATCGAGTCAAACTCTTTTCCTACGTTTACAAAACAATATTTGGCTTCTTCGTATGATGAACGTCTACCAGCAGACGCAAAAAAGCGATACTACGCTGTGTTGGCTTCAAATTCATTCCATTTGTGAAACCGGTAAAGTATATGTACCATCTAGATCGTTGCCTTCGCTGGTTAAAAGCCTGGAATCGCCCAGCGAACTAGCTGAATGTCGACACAATCACGCGGCACTGTTGTACATTTGCAGTCAACGTAAGATCTCGTACGACGATTTGATTCAAGGCCTAGTGCTAATTGTTTTGATGGTCTGGTCTCAGTGTCACAAAAATATGATGATTTAATCAATCCCTGATTAAAAAAAATAAGTACGTTGCCCTATATTGATCGACATTCTGAGTGAAATAGATCTATTTCACTGTCCCGCCCGGCGAACTAGCTTGTTGCCGGCTGTATCGAGGTTGTGTGTTCGTGTAGGCCTACTCAAAAGTCAAAATCACAGTCGTCTCCGAAACAAGGAATAATCAGAGTAAGGGAGAAAACATTTCGTTTGTTTTGTTTTGTTCTTGCAGCACATCAAAGATGGTGTGTAGGTCTGTGACTGTCTCCATGTGTTGTTGTATGTAGGTCTGTGACTGTCTCCATGTGTTGTGTGTAGGTCTGTGACTGTCTCCATGTGTAGTGGTGTGTAGGTCTGTAACTGTCTACATGTGTTGTGTGGTGTGTAGGTCTGTGTCTGTCTCTCTCCATGTGTTGTATGGTGTGTAGGTCTGTGACTGTCTCCATGTGTTGTGGTGTGTAGGTCTGTGACTGTCTCCATGTGTTGTGGTGTGTAGGTCTGTAACTGTCTACATGTGCTGTGTGGTGTGTAGGTCTGTGTCTGTCTCTCTCCATGTGTTGTGTGGTGCGTAGGTCTGTGACTGTCTCCATGTGTTGTGGTGTGTAGGTCTGTGACTGTCTGTCTCCATGTGGTGTGTAGGTCTGTGACTGTCTGTCTCCATGTGTTGTGTGGTGTGTAGGTCTGTGACTGTCTCCATGTGTTGTGTGATGTGTAGGCCCCAAGCTAAAAGACACATTTTTGTATGATTTATCTCTTAGAAAACATAGAAATTAACTTATAACTTCTAAATGCATTTTATCACAGAAGGAGATAAAACAATAAAAATCGTAATTTTAATGTTAATTTTTCTCCCAGTGCACAGAAGCAAGGTTTGAAATGACACGAGGCAGCCCCATATCCTCATTGGTAGCATCTGACAGCTCGACCAACCTTGGCCATGTTATTGGTATAACACTGAGAGCCTAGCAGTCAGTAGATCCTGACACAGATAATAGCTATTTGCCTCAGGTCTGTGACTGTCTGTCTCCATGTGGTGTGTAGGTCTGTGACTGTCTCCATGTGTTGTGTGGTGAATAGTATTATATATATTATTAATGCTTTTTTTCTTATGTGTTCATTATTTTGATTTTATTCTTTCTTTTATTTTTAGTTTTTGTTTTGCAACTTTTTGTGCATGACTATTGAGTGTTCCAGAAGAAAAATAATAAACAAGAAAACTGTTCATAAAATATACCTCTTTGTTACATGTACTTGGTTAATGCATGGATGTGCATGTTGAAACAAAATAGAACAACAAACAGGACAGATTTACACACACACGAAACCAGTTAGGAAAAAAATTGTTGTAGTGCAGGTATCTTTCAATTCTTTTTTGTTTCTCATGTTTAAAAGTTTGTGCTGGTGCAAAAAGAAATACAAAAAGTGCCAGAGGAGTACAAAGTACCTTGGAAATAACTAATGGCAGTTAACTTCAAACAACAATTTGCATGGCTGATCAACATTGTGCTACGGGACTGTGAGAACTGGTTTGCTTATGTCTCACTATATGATGTGTGTGAACTTGTGTGAAGAAATTGAAAGATACCTGCAGTATAACATTTTTGCAAAACAAAAACTAAAAATAAAAGAAAGAGTAAAATCAAAATAATGAACACATAAGAATAAAAACATCATTAATAATATATATCATAGGCCTACAATTCACCACACAACACATGGAGACAGACAGTCACAGACCTACACACCACACAACACATGGAGACAGGCAGTCACAGACCTACACAACACAACACATGGAGACAGACACAGACCTACACACTACACAACACATGGAGACACAGTCACAGACCTACACACCACACAACACAGGGAGACAGTCACAGAAACGCGATGCGGCAATTTACGTGTAAACACTTGTTGACCAGGGATTACGTATCACAACACCTGAATGATTTGCTGTGTATTTTCGGGTGGAAGCATATCACAACAACGCTGTTTCATTATAGGCGCTCCACTTCGAGCACTGTATAAGGCAAATGTACAACAGTGCCGCGTGATTGTGTCGACATTCAGCTAGTTCGCTGGGCGATTGCAGGCTTTTAACCAGCGAAGGCAACGATCACAAACAAGGGAAGTAACTCCCAGAGCCTCGATATGTGCATGAGGTCCATTTACAGTGCAAAATACGAACCAAGGGGGTTTACGGAAAAGAACATTATAAATCCTTTACAAACACTCAGCCATATCAGTTTTCAATGGCACATGTGGTTGAGCATTGGACTCTTGGTCATGCGTGACCAGGTTCGATTCTGCGCTGAAACTTTTTTTCTCTCTCTTTTTTCGAGAGGTTGTGGGTTCGAACCCGACCTGGTTTTTTGTGCTTGTGTGTGTGCGTTTTTTCCTCCTCTTTTCTCGAGAGGTTGCGGGTTCGAACCCGATCTTCTTTTTTTCTTTTTTCTTTTTTTAATGCCAAAACCTGGAGGTTCAGTGCCAGCGGTTTTTATCTGTCTGTCTGTCCCGACTTCACGGCTGATTTCTCAAAAACTACTGGACGGATTTCCTTGACATATTGCACACTAACTGGAAGTTAGGTCCGATTGAATGTATCAAATTTTCAGAATCGAGGTTTGAAAAAAGTTACTTTTTACGACATACATTGCAAAGAAAAGGCTACAACAGAGTCCAAATGCAAAATGCGTGACATAATCATTTGACGTGGAATAACGTGACGTAATTTCGAGGAGATTTTCAAGGAGGATTAATTTCGAGAACATTGGTGAAGGAGAAAGAAGGATTTTTTACAATGCGGGTCGTTTCGTATCCTCGACGTTTCGTACCTAGTTCAGAAGCTATGATGAGTGGCATTGTCGCAATAAGAAAATTGCGCTAAGACCCTATAGAAGGCAACACATTACGATGGGGCGTTCAAAAGGCTTCACGGCCTATATATAGCCTCTCAACTACTACTACTACTACTACTACTACTACTACTACTACTACTACTACTACTACTACTATGAATAAATATTACTCATGTCCCTCCAGGTTTACTGGAGGTCCTACAGACTTTTTGATTATAATTGCTTTACAAACACGTAGTACCGTCAGTTGCTGAATGGCTCAGATGGTTCAAGCGTTGGACTATTGTAACGTTAGGTCATGTGTGAACGGGTTCGAATCCGCGCTGAAACTTTTTTTCCCCTCTTTTTTCGAGAGGTTGCTGGTTCGAACCCGACCTGTTTCATTGGGGTTTTTTGTGTGTTTTTTCCCCCTCTTTTCTCGAGAGTTTGCGGGTTCGAACCCGATCTTTTTTTGTGTGCCAAAACCTGGAGGTTCAGCGCCAGCGGTTTTTATATAAATCATGACCAACTAGAAAGGCGCGACTGAGAGATAGACTGTTTTGGCACCCAGCATAAAACGCTAAGTCGTGCACCATTCATGTGGAACAGAAAACCTAACATATCCTTCAATCTGCCTAGCCCTCATTTCTTTGCGAGTAAGGTCCATTGCTTGTAATGTTCAGCTTGTGAGCAACACGTAACAGTTGGCTTTACTGCATGAAACGTGTATATGTTACAGTCAAATCGGGAAATCAGGCATTCTCCGAGAATGCCTGAAAGTTTAGGCATTCACGGTAAATACCTGGTTTGATCAGGCAATTCCGGTAATGACTGAAAATGTTCAGGCATTATCGGTGAATGACTGAAATAGGCTGTCAGGCATTATCGGAGAATGCCTACCGCTCACAATATGTGTTTCTGGTGAGAGTCAAAGCATTTCAGCACATAAGCCTACTGTAAAACGTTGAATGGCTGGGGTCGTAATTGGTTTCACGCCTCTTTTGTACTCTCTCTCTCTCTCTCTCTCTCTCTCTCTCTCTCTCTCTTAATTTGAAGGCATTCAATTCAAGAACATAATGATGAAATCAGTTTAATGTTTAATCCTAACAACTCAAATGTACATTAAAACAGAACTTTCTGTCAACAGTTCATTTGTTTCCACTAGTCAAGGATTGGTGACACCGACTGTTGCACTTCAGTTTTGCTTTGAAGCATTTGCACCGATTGTTTTGGCATTTCTTTGCACACGAACAGCTGCACTTGACGTATCCTTGTCCTCCGCTTTGGGAGCCCAGGGTGACTGCCTCTCGAAGACTTACGTGCTTAACACAATTCATTTCACAAAGACAACAGTTTTTGTGGACACAGTTCGAACTCGTTTCTGGTGTAGGCTCCTTTTAATATCCATGCTTGGTCACCAGTGTGTAGTTGTCATTTTCACTCCTGTCAAGAATCACCCCAGGATATTCCGCTGGTCTCCACGGCCTCTATCCACCAGGGGAATGGGTATTGCGACGTTATCACCTCTCTGTCCATGACCGAGATTCAAGCGACTCCGCTTCACCTTTGTTTCTGCTTGCTGGAGCTGACATACCCTGCTAGCTTGTCTGTGGTGGTGAATTTGTTTATATTGTATGTCAAGCAATGCCACACTGTCATCAGTCACCAACTCCTCAGTACTGAGGTTTGCATTTCCAAGGTGGATGTTGGCAGTGTTACCCTTTGGTTCAGACCTAGTCCAACAATACGAGATTTTTTTATTAGAGACTTCCGTTTTCCATCATCTCTTTAAGTATTTGAAAATATTTTGACTTTGGCATCAAGTGTTTTTCATTTGTGGCGTACTTTTGAAAGAATACCCGATTAAATCGGACTTCCACCGATTCTGTTTCCTCCATTGCTACCCTCAACATTGAGAGCAACGTCACAATGGAACTAGCATTATACTGAAAGTGAACTCCAATCACTCCTAACTCAGCGAAAAGGGGAAAAAGTTAAAGAGACAATGAGAGAGACTCACATTAGACTGATTAGAGAAACACAATAAATTAAGGTCGGCTATGTAAAAACAAACTCTAATCACTCCGAAATCCGGGAAAACCCCCCACTATAAATTCATGCAAGGCAGGCTATGTAAAAACAGACAAGGTCTCAGGTCACACATGAAAGAGAAACTCACTAAAAATTCATGCAAGGCAGACTATGTAAAATCAGACAAGGTCAGAACAACCCGTTTTGCCTAACAGTCAGGCAAAACGGGAAATTTGTACAAGTAGTTTTTAGTCATTTCCTGATAATGCCTGAAAATTTTCAGTCATTACCGGTATTGCCTGATCAAACCAGGGATTTACCGTGAATGCCTAAACTTTCAGGCATTCTCGGAGAATGCCTGATTTCCCGATTTGACTGTAACATATATATGCGCATGGATATGATGTAAATTATGTTGTATCATACAATTTGCTCCTCAGCAATATTAGCTACTTAGCATATGACCAAGGAAAGAAAAAATAAACTATATATCGCACAGTATTAAAAGCACGTGACACAATGCAACGCAACCACACAAAAACTAGAAAGCATTTGGAGAGTGCAAACCTCCGCCAAGGCAGCCACAGTGGTGGATTTAATCAACATGCAGAGGCACAGAAGGTGATGATGGATAGGATCCCAATATACAGAGGCACAGAAGGTGATGATGGATAGGATCCTAACATATAGGGGCACAGAAGGTTGGCGATGATGTATAGGAGCCCAACATACAGAGGCACAGAAGGTGATTGTGAATAGGATCTCAACATACATAGGCACAGAAGGTTGGTGATGATGGATACGATCTTAACATACAGAGACACAGAAGGTTGCTAATGGATAGGATCCCAATATACAGAGGCACAGAAGGTTGGTGGTGATGGATATGATCCCAACATGCAGAGGCACAGAAGGTTGGTGGTGATGGATATGATCCCAACATGCAGAGGCACAGAAGGTTGGTGGTGATGGATAGGATCTCAACATACAGAGGCACATAAGGTTGGTGATGGATAGGATCCTAACATACAGAGGCACAGAAGGTGATGATGGATAGGATCCCAAAATACAGAGGCACAGAAGGTGATGATGGATAGGATCCTAACATACAGAGGCACAGAAGGTTGGTGATGATGTATAGGATTTCAACACGCAGAGGCACAGAAGGTTGGTGATGATGTATATGATTCCATCATAAAGAGGCACAGAAGGTTGGTGAAAATTATAGGATTCCATCATACAGAGGCACTTACGGTTGGTGATGATGTATAGGATTCCAACATACAGAGGCACAGAAGGTTGGTGATGATGTATAGGAATCCATGATACAGAGGAACAGAAGGTTGGCGATGATGTATAGGATTCCATCATACAGAGGCACAGAAGGCAATGATGGATATGATCCCAACATGCAGAGGCACAGAAGGTTGGTGGTGATAGATAGGATTCCATCATACAGAGGCACAGATGGTTGGTGATGATGTATAGGATTCCAACATACAGAGGCACAGAAGGTTGGCGATGATGTATAGGATTCCAACATACAGAGGCACAGAAGGTTGGTGATGATGTATAGGATTCCATCATACAGAGGAACAGAAGGTTGGTGATGATGTATAGAATCCCATCATACAGAGGCACAGAAGGCAATGATGGATAGGATCCCAACATGCAGAGCACAGACGGTTGGTGATGATGGATAGGATCCCAACATGCAGAGGCACAGAAGGTTGCTGATGATGTATAGGATTCCATCATACAGAGGCACAGAAGGTTGGCGATGATGAATAGGATCACATCATACAGAGGCACAGAAGGTTGGTGGTGATGTCTAGGATTCCATCATACTGACGTGATGAAACAAGGCAATGTAGTGATTGAAAAAGACGAAATAAATCAGATTCAAGGTGCCACCCATGGGGTGGGCAAGGCAGCACTGCAGCAGGTGAGGCCGGCCTCTGCTGGAGTGGCAATCTGTGTAATTTAAGACGTTGTTCTACCGATATATGAAGATTAGTTTATCTTAACGCTAAGAGGAGTCCATGAAGGTATGCAGCCACCCAACACGCCCTAATTTAAGACGTTAATCCACTAACATGTAAAGGTTAGTTTTTTTCAGTGCTTATAACGATCCGTGAGAGTAGGACCCACATGCCGGCCTACAGCGATAGAGTGTATCTTTCTGGTTCCTATTCCAAAAGTAAATAATGAATTAACTCCAAAATGTAACCCTGCCCTTGTACCAAATTTATTCAGAATCCATTCTGAACTTTTGGATTTATTTTGTACATAATAAATCACGCATTATCCAAACAACCGACCAAAAAAATCACATCCTTGGCGGAGGTACTACTATTTTTCTACGCGAAAACGGTTTATTGTATATATCCATTACAAAATGATTACAGTGTCTGCAACTGATAGCGTCCACGCCTCTTTGCTTTCTGTACGAGGACATTTGATTTTGAGGAGCTGATCCTCCATCATCGCTGTAACGTTCCCTTCCTTCAGCTGGTGACGTAGCCCTGACGGTGCCTGTTGGCTGTCGGTACCCTCGCCTGTCCAACGTCAGCATCGCCTACTCGCCCCTCTCGCGCCAGGCCCGCTTCTTTGAGACCAACTGGGGCCCCTGGACGTCTCCATGATGCAGGTAACATTCCAGGGCAACGGCAGGAACTGGACAGACGCACCTGGTGGCCAGGGCTTGCGTCTTGACGATGATGATGAATGCCAAGGTGATGACTGAGTCTTTTCCGCTCTGTCGATTTGTGTTGCCGCGTCCTGTAGCTGTAGGAGGAGGAGATAGAAATGAAAAAGCAGTAGCAGAAGAAGAGGGAGAATAGTAGGAGGAGGAGAAATGAAACAAAATAAAAGGATGGTGATAGTGGTGGTGGTTCTGATAACTGCGATGATGACGACGAGTATGATATTTCGTATTCTGAAAACAAATGGGGTGACGCGATGTTGCAACAATCGGACTTTGCCAAAATGAAGTGGACCAGATGCAGTTTTCTCAGGGCGTCTTGTCGATCCCGCTTAATCTCAGTTTTCCGAAGCTGCTGTGTGCCCTCGAACCCAAACAAAGCATGTTTAAAATACGTAGCCCCACGTGACATCGCGCTGAATCATCGAAGCGTGCACAGAATTTGCGGCTCAGGAGGCAGCGCTTGCAAGCGGCTCAAAGATCGAAGGCAACTTTGATTGAACAATGGTGGCAGTTGGCAGTAACTGAGATTTTGCCTTGCACAAAAGCCTTGGAGAACACATGTTGTATTGCATCGACCTTTTCCAGTGCTGGCGCCAAAACAGCCTTGTTCCCTCAGCTGAGAATCCGGAGTCAGATGCTGTGTGTTTTGAATTTTTCCCAAGCGGCCAGCCATGCATTCTGAGGGTGTCTGAATCCGATTTTGCGTCAGAGATCAGCTTGTTTGTTCTCATTCTATGATCCAGTTGATTTTTTGAGACTTAGCGTTGAGCAGGGCAAAGATATCTGGCAGCACTTTCAGAGAGAGAGAGAGAGAGAGAGAGAGAGAGAGAGAGAGAGAGAGGCAGAGAGAGAGACAGAGAGAGCGGCAGAGAGAGAGAGAGAGAGAGATAGATATCCTCTTTAGAAGGAAGACGGTATATATAAAACACCTTTTTTAATGCCAAAACCTGGAGGTTCAGCGCCAGCGGTTTTTATTGAAATCTCAAAGTGTGATGTCAGACATCGATTGATCGAGTTCGACTGCAGCTGCCGGTTGCATTCTCGAGCATTTCGTATGCACTGAATACTAGATCACTTAAAGTATGTGGGGGTGGAAAACAGTATACTGTGTCATTTGCCATAACCATCGTGGCAAAATTATTGATGGAAAAGTTGTCAAGCTACATGGCATTCCAGCAAACAAGCAACTACTGCAACTTCATGAAGTTATTGAAATCTCAAAGTGTGATGTCAGACATCGATTGACTGAGTTCGACTGCAGTTGCCGAATCAAACGTAAGCGCTGCTCCCAAGGCCAAGCTCGTTTCAGTTGCTTGTGATCGTTTCGCTATCTGATCCGACAATAATTACTAAACATTGATATCAAAAGCACTATTCAAAATTTTTGGCGGGAGTCTACCCCGCACAACTAAAATCTACGGTTAATATCATCTCCACAAGCCGAACTACATGAACTTATACATTACGCCGAGTGCGGTACAAGTTGATCACTCATCGATTGGATGATAGTGAATTTTCGGTCCTCGCCAGACCAGGGAAACGAAATTGTCAATTCAAGTCAGAACTAAACAGTTATCTGCTGCTACTCATTCGAGTTTTACATGAAACATTATATCACACTAGCTCGATAGTCTGCTGGCGTATAATTATAGTGACTACGGTTCGATCGCGTTCGTCTGCTATCCAGCTAGGTACGTACGGTGAGGTTTGCTTACTTAACTTCTGTGGGTTTTGTGCAGAAAGTATAGGCCTACGTTAAAACAGTCGAATATGACTATTTTCGATTAGTTTTTAATCTAATTAATCTTTTAGCATGTTTTAGTGTCATCCTTTTGCCACGATCTAGCGATCATCCCATCAGCTTCTATTTGTACCACTCTACCGGAACTAGTGGAAGTAAAGGGACGAAACTCGGGCTGAATTTCCGTTTCAGAAGTGAGAATGTCCTATAGCGCTATTATGCATTCATGAGAGAACATGGTGACAGTAGAATTAGTGAATTCACTCCGCCAGTCGACCCCTTCTCGAGCGTGATTCGTTCTGGAAGTCCTTCAGACTCTAAATATTTCGATTTGTGGCCTCGTTTAGATGTCGTTTTTATTTCCCGTGAAAGGAAAGTGTTGCACAGCCT
>JAWQFJ010003932.1:0-17440 GCA_034096865.1 Theodoxus fluviatilis
CGAGTTGGGAATGATTTTAATAATAATAATAATAATAATAATAATAATAATAATAATAATAATAATAATAATAATAATAATAATAATAATAATGGATATTTATTTAGCGCTTATCCTCAGTTGAGCTCTAAGCGCTTTACAATCTAGTTCTCACATCACAAGCAGACAATCAGATACAAGCAAATCACGTAGGCAATCAAAACTAGCAGCAAAATCACGCACACGGCACAGTGACAATCAGAGCATGCATACAAGCACATAACATTAACAAGCAACCAGGCAGAATAATTAAACACAGTCGAAGCAAGCATACAACAAAAGAAAATAAACAAACAAGCAGGCTAAATAATTGAACGCAATCAAGCAGGCGTATTAACACTGTAAATATACAAGCAAGCAGACAACTAATCAACAATCTAATCCGAGTGGATGACGCGTTTTCAGTTCCACCACTCGGAGTCTTACCTCACAGCCACGTCAAAGAAGAATCTTGCATTACAAAGCGAAGTATGCAAGGAGGAAGAAAACAGAATTGACGTAATACTCGCGTTCATCAACGATTCGTCACACCACAAAATGCAAGGAAGCACATAATTATTAAACTTCAGGCGGAAAAGTACCTCAAGTGTACAGTTCTTCCAAGGGAGGTTAGTCTTCATCAAGCCTTGAACTTGTAGTGCAGTGTGGTTGCACGGTGGACCAGTCGATCCGTCTGTACTTGGGGAATGAAATGTTTTCCTTTCCAGGTTGAAGGACGAAAAAAGCGGAACAACACTGTGAGAAGCAGTGCTGATGTGATTGCGAAGTAGCTTAGTAGGGATGTGAGTTTGCCGCGCCTTTTCTCTCCGATCATGTTCCATAGCCGTCCCCTTGATTTTCTTAAATTAGGGGTATTATCTAAATGTTCTTCATGGATTCGGAACCTCTCACGAACCTTGATCATTCACTTGTTTAATCTTTGGAAACCGGCATGGTTATTAGCCATGACTATTGGTACAGTTACTTTGTTTATCTTGAATGTATTTTTACATTAAAGGAATAAGTCTGTTCATGGTGTGGTAGGAAGCGCTCCTAGTTAACTCCCTCTGATGGGCTATCGACCTGTCAAATCACCGATTAATGTTCATCCCGTAAGAACCAATTGGATCGGTTGGGGGAAAACAGATAAAAGGCGACAGCGCAGCTTATCGGTGTGCATTACTGAATATTGAAGATTGAATATGACAAGCGTCTACGAGCGACTATGGTAAGAGCCTGTGTCATTTTAGTATGGTTTTACTCGGCTCCATTCAGCGTGGCTGAGACTAGTGAATATAGTCTCAGCAACAGGTTGGTCACGTGATAGCCTAAATTCTTCCATAACATGCATACCACCGTTCTGAACAGCCACGCTGAATGCCATATCACATCGTGAGTGTATTCCTCCGCTTGTTGTGATACACTCCATACTGGCAGCCATTTGTCCGTCAGTTCATTTTCTAAACATCGATTTCCCATGAATGTAAAACTTGTATGCGGTAAAATTCGAATCACAAGAGTGTAATATTGTGAACTCTACTAATTATAAGGACTTTGAATACAACAGCAATATTTATACTTCATTGAGCGAGTTCGGAGGGTCAGAGTCGATCTCTGGTTGTGAATTCTTGTCGGCAAACCGTTAGATGACAACTAAAGACGCTTCAGCGTTTGTGTGAACAGTGATTACACGTACCTTGTCAGCAAACCGTCAGATGTCAATTCAACACTGTCTAGTCTCGCTGGATAAGCAGTGAATCAGAAAATGGCTTTAACTTCAGCTCCAAAGAAAAGAAAAAGAACAGAAATTACACCCAAAGACAAAGTGGACTTGCTTGATCGCTACCGAGAGCTAAATTCTAAAAGTTTGAGGGAGGGTGCTGACATTTTGGGTGTGTCGGCATCATTTCTGTGCCAGACACTGAAAAAAGAAGATGAACTTAGGGCTGATATCGCAGAGGGCTCCAGTCAAGGCCAAAGGAAGCGTCGGCGCTGCGGGAAGGATAAAGAGACAGAAGATGGCTTAAAGCGGTGGTTCGACTCTATCCAAGCACGCAACACACCTGTAAACGGCCCAATCCTGTGTCAGAAGGCGGAACAGATTGCTTCCCAGCTTGGTCGCTCCGAATTCAAAGCTACAAATGGGTGGTTTAACAGGTGGAAGAAACGCAACGGCTTGGTGAAGCGGGAAGTGCCGGTTAATATAAACGCCGCTTATTAAAAACACTTTTGTTCGGTCCCAATGTGTTTTTAATAAGCGGCGACTACTGTATATACACAATCGCACGTGCTCAAGGCAGCTTGCAACCTTATAGACACGTTCGCGCTAAAAGTAGTTCTCAAATGATTTCCTGAAAATCTCATAGATTAGTTTTATTAGAACACCAAATTTGTGTTTATCTATCGGGATAAATAATTGGAGTGAAATAGAATCGCCTCTTTTTACTCTCAATGGTCTTCTGATCATGTTGAATTTTGATTGGTAGAATCATTGGAATGTGGATTCGAAGTCACGTGACCAACCTGTGTCAGAGATAGTATCTCTGTGTTCAGAATGACTCGGCTCCTACCCGTAGCCTGGGCAAACTCGCGTGCCCTCCCTAGGGTCGGGGCATTACTCAGGCATTCCTGCCACATTGGTGTCAGAAGTAATGTCGACCCCACGCCGTCTATGGTTAATGGACGGTTTGGCGCATGTGGAATGCGTTTTGCGCCGTCTGTGGATAATGGACGGTTTGGCGCATGCGAAATGCACTTTGCACGCGAAGCCTGCCTATGCTCGGGCGCTCATGACGCTTGGAAAGTAGGATTCATTTTTCTGAGTCCATCCTCAGTCCTGGGTAATGAAACTCGTTCTGTTTTTCCTGTCTCGTTTTTTTTCATGCACCCTGATGTTTCTTGCTCCAGAAGGCCGAGCCGCTGAGCAATACATCAGCATTTTTTGTGTTTTGCTATCTGTCATTTTGTTTTGCATCTTGCTATCGTTTTGCTTTGAGCTTGGTTTGGCCTTGCTCCATTTTGCTATTTCTGTTTGTCAAACTCTTCATTTTCACGAGTGCGAGGTAGTTTATGGGAGTCTACTTATAAGAGGCCTCATCCGACGTGAGGCATGGGCCTTCTTCTTTTTTGTGCATTTGGCACCTGTAAGTCGTCTTTTCATTTTTTTGGTCAATGAGGCCAAAGATTATAGGTTACACAAAGGTAGCTCATGCCGATCTTTTGCTATATAAAGTTACAAGACGCTCGGAAATGCAGCGCCCCAAGCGTCTAGAACTATGGGGAAGTAATCACAACGCTTAGAGACATGTAAAAGTGCTTGTTTGTCGACGCGTTTCTGATGCGTTCCGATCATGTTTGTGAATACATTTACGGTGTAATGTGTAATAAAATGATTTGCTGCAATAATGGGGGTGTTTTGGCTTTGTTTTTTGTAGCAGGCGTTGTGAAATAGAAATATTTGGTTCATCGAAATGGGAGCATATAGTCCGTTTCAACATTGCTCTGTCAGTGGAGACAAAGATTATTCATCTGCTAGCCATCTAGGTACATACGGTGAGGTTTGTTTACTTATCTTCTGTGGGTTTTGTGCAGAATTTATACGTTAAAACAGTCTAATATGACTATTTTCGATTAGTTTTTAATCTAATTAATATTGCATGCTATAACACGGCCGGATCTTTGGCATAACTCCCCGGGCGGGCGAAGTCAGTAGCGTCTCCACTGACAGAGCAATGTTTAAACGGACTATAGGCTCACGCGCATGCGCAGAACCATCCATTTCGATGAACCAAATATTTCGATTTCACAACGCCTGCTACAAAAAACAAAGCCAAAACACCCCCATTATTGCAGCAAATCATTTTATTACACATTACACCGTAAATGTATTCACAAACATGATCGGAACGCATCAGAAACGCGTCGACAAACAAGCACTTTTACATGTCTCTAAGCGTTGTGATTACTTCCCCATAGTTCTAGCCGCTTGGGGCGCAACGTGTCTCGATCCTCACAACAATGAGCTAATGAGCTATCTTTGTGTAACCTATAATCTTTGATGAAACTCGTTCTTTTTTTCCTGTCTCGTTTTTTTTCATGCACCCTGATGTTATTTGCTCCAAAAGGCCGAGCCGCTGAGCAATACATCAGCATTTTTTTGTGTTTTGCTATCTGCCATTTTGTTTTGCATCTTGCTATCGTTTTGCCTTGAGCTTGGTTTGGCCTTGCTCCATTTTGCTATTTCTGTTTGTCAAACTCTTCATTTTCACGAGTGCGAGGTAGTTTATGGGAGTCTACTTATAAGAGGCCTCATCCGACGTGAGGCATGGGCCTTCTTGTTTTTTGCGCATTTGGCACCTGTAAGTCGTCTTTTCATTTTTTTGGTCCATGAGGCTATACGTTTGGGTTTTTTCGCTTTGTGTCAATATGAGTCGACTTTTCGTTTTTTTGGCGATACTAGCCCTCGTCCCATGTTAAGCGCTGGCCTGTGGGTTTTTTTTACGCATACAAGTAAGTCGGCTTTTCGATTTTTTGCCTCGAGTGGACTCTCATTGACTTTCCCCATGGTCTGTGTCTATCACTTTCCTCGCTAGCTATACTAGCGGAAAAAAGTTAGGGACTGCTCACATACGCAACCACAGCAAAGAAACGAGCGAACATATCGCAATGTAATTTGGTACATGTTTACTTCATTCACTTGTCAACAATACTGCAATATTTGGGTTTATTGTATTGAGTCGATTCGGAATCGGATATACAGGTCCTCATACGGTTGAGGGGTCAAAATGAAGAAAAGCAAGTCTTTCATGAGTTCAATAATGCATGTGTCCGCCGCGTTTGCGCTGCAGTTCTTCACACCTCGGCCGCATAGAGTTCACCAACTTGGTAAAAAAAGGCCTGTGGAATGGCTTGCCACTCCAGTTGGAGCAGCTGAAGCAGCTGCTGTGGGTTTCTGGGAGGCTGCTGGTTGGCCCTCACCCGCCTGTCAAGTTCGTCTCATACGTGCTCAATGGGGGTTCATGTCCGGGGAGCAGGCAGGAAAATCCATCCTGACGACGCCGTGCTGGATGGAGTCGTTGACGAGCCTGGCCCTGTGAGGAGTAGCATTGTCATCCTGGAACACGGCGTTCGGGCCAATCTGCTGCAGGGTCAGCATAACAAGAGGGGCAAGAATCTCGTCCCTGTATCTCTGGCCAGTGAGATTCCCGACCACATGGTACAGGGGGGTGCGATGATGAAGGCTGAAGCCCTTCCCCCGGCCCCCCCAGACCATGACAGAGCCCCCGCCGAAGGCCACCCTCTTCTGCACTGTGTCGTCCTCGTAGCGCTCGCCCTCACGCCTCCAGAACCGCTGCCGCCCGTCAGAATGGTACAGGTTGAACCTGGACTCCTCACTGAACATGACCTTTGCCCAGTCCCGACGTGTCCACCTGAAATGGCGGCGACTCCAGGCTCCGGAAGTGACGACAACGCGTCCCCGGCCATCACAGAGGCTGCGCTCGATTTGTGCGCCGGAGTGCGCCGGCGCGCGAGACGGTGCACCGGCTGGTTTTTCGTTGCGTTTCGTTTGTTCAGGTGACGTCACTGGCTGATCACTCGGCGCACCTCCCGGTCCGCCCTCAGGTTTTCGTCGGCGCACGAGAAGAACCAAGAAGGCAAGATGGCGACGACCAGACTAGGGTTTATGTTTTGTGACGCTTCGACACTGAAAATATTCGATAATTCGTTCTCCGCTGACTCATGTGTGCCTTAATTTGTCACCTCGCTGCAATCTCCGCTGGACAATTGAAGTAGATTACGATTTTTTCCTTTATTGTGTGCACGATGTGTGGTTGACGGTGAGAAATCCTGCATTAAGTTCGAATTGACAATTCTCTCGCAAAGGGACGTAACTCTACATTCTGACCTCCCTTTGCGTAAAGGAAAATCGCTCGAGTGCGCCGTCTTAGTGTATAATTTATAGGGTCTGTGACTGCAGTAGGCTCAGGAGTCACTTATCAGGGCATAGGTAGTGGTAATGAAAATGTTCAATTTACACAATAACCTCAAACCTTACCATAAACCAAGAAGACAGCACATTTAGTCATCATCGCTACCGCTGTCCATAGTAACTTGCAAACACCACAATTGTGCCGCCATGTTGATCAGCCGAAAGCGCTCGATTTACACGAAAGCAGTCGAATCGCCGTTCACGTCACGGGGACTGCCGGTGACGTGGCGGCAGACCGCCGCGGCAGGATTCCGGCGCACAAATCGAGCGCAGCCAGTGACACAAAGAGGCAGAGACATATACGTGTAGCGAGACAGTCACGCAGCGACAGAGGCATAGAGAGACAGACTCACAGAGAGACAGAGAGAGGAATTCACATAGAGACATACATACAAAGAGATGGCGACAACGGGGCAAATGAAGGAATGGAAAATATCAGAAAGGTTCAGCTGGAACGGTGGAATGAACCCAACAACCATCGTCAGAGCCATTTTGATAAAATTCAACAAAAATCCTAGCATTGTTCCAGAAACTTCCTCTGTGAGAGTTTCCCAATCTTTCACGTCACCGGTTTGCTCCACACAGAAAACAGGAACCCGGCTGTACAGGTACCCCATCACCCTCATTGAATTCACCACACAGCAAAACACGCAGAAGAAGAGATCCACGTGAGTAAATGAAGTCGGTATACTTACAGGGGCGAGAAGTGCGAGAAAAACAGCCCAGGAAGCGAAGTGCACCCACGCTACCGTCGCCATCTTTTGGGGATTTCGTCAAAACAGTCGACGTAGTGAGGGACCAGCTGGCGCGTGGTATCGAACATGCATCCCACGCGGCCATGTAGTCTGGTTCGCGTTGAGGCAACGCGTGTGTGACGTCTGCTGTTGACTGTCGATGCCTCGTCCCGGCCGGACTACGCGGCCACTGCCTAAATCGAAAGTCTGGTTCTGTGTCAAACGGCAGGGAAGTAATGGTTGATTTTTCTAGGGAACCCCGGCCGGATCTTTCTGTGTCGTGTGTCATGTGACGCAATGTTATGTAGTCCTTTAATCGTTTGTACTCTGTGGGTAATTTTGGCAGTCCTTGGTGTATTGACAGCAGCTAAACAACCTGACGCAATCCAGTGAGCTACCTGACATTAAATGCAATTACAACTCATTCGAAAGGCACTGAACTTACTGTCTACCGATGTCCACTAGGAGTACTTATAATTAACTCGCTCGATCTTTTCTATCTTCCTTCCTTCCTTTCTTCCTTCCTTCCTTTCTTTCTTACTTTCTTTCTTTCTTTCTTTCTTTCTTTCTTCTTTCTTCTTCCTTTCTTTCTTTTAATTTCTTCTTTTCTGTACGTATGTCTTCCTTCCTTCCATCCGTTCTTTCTCCGATCCTTTCTTAGTTTCTTCCTTTCTTTTCTTTCTATCTTACCTTGTTTCTTTTATTCCTTTCCTTGTTTGCTCTTTTTCCTTTACCTTAATTTATCTTTTTCCATTTTCTACTACATTTGTCTTTCATTTTCTTTTTTAGTTGAGGGTTTTTTTTTCGTTCCCTCTTTTTCTTCTGTATCTTTCATCTCATATCTTTTTCTTTTTCTTTCTTTATTTTGTTTTTTTTTAATCTCATTTTTGTGTCTCCCCCCCCCCCCCTCTCTCTCTCTCTCTCTCTCTCTCTCTCTCTCTCTCTCTCTCTCTCTCTCTCTCTCTCTCTCTCTCTATCTATCTATCTATCTATCTATCAATCTGTCTGTCTGTCTGTCTGTCTGTCTGTCTGTCTGTCTGTCTGTCTGTCTGTCTGTCTGTCTGTCTGTCCATCTATCTATCTATCTATCTCCGCTCTCTCTCTGTTCGATCTCTCTCTCTCTCTGTTTGCTCTCTCTCTCTGTTCGCGCGCTCTCTCTCTCTCCGTTCGCTCTCTCTCTCTCTCTCTGTTTGCTCTTTCTCTCTCTCTCTCTCTCTCTCTCTCTGTTCGCTCTCTCTCTCTCTCTCTCTCTCTCTCTCTCTCTCTCTCTCTCTCTCTGTTCGCTCTCTCTCTGTTCGCTCTCTCTCTCTGTTCGCTCTCTCTCTCTCTCTCTCTCTCTCTCTCTCTCTCTCTCGTTCGCTCTCTCTCTCTCTCTCTCTCTGTTCGCTCTCTCTCTCTCTCTCTCTCTCTCTCTGTTCTCTCTCTCTCTCTCTCTAGCTCTCTCTGTTCGCTCTCTCTCTCTCTCTCTCTCTCTCTCTCTCTCTCTCTCTCTCTCTCTCTCTCTCCTCTCTCTCTCTCTCTCTGTTCTCTCTCTCTCTCTCTCTCTCTCTCTGTTCGCTCTCTCTCTCTCTCTCTCTCTCTCTCTCTCTGTTCGCTCTCTCTCTCTCTCTCTCTCTGTGTTCGCTCTCTCTCTCTCTCTCTGTTCGCTCTCTCTCTCTCTCTCTCTCTCTCTGATCGCTATCGCTCTCTCTCTCTTTCTCTCTCTGATCGCTATCGCTCTCTCTCTTTCTCTCCTTCCCTCTCTCTCTCTCTCTCTCTCTCTCTCTCTCTCTCTCTCTCTCTCTCTGATCTCTTTCTCTGTGTTCCCTCTTTCTGTTCTATTTCTCTCTCGCGCGCGCGCGTGCGCGCGTTTATGTTTGAATGCGCGCGCGCGCGCGTGTGTGTGTGTGTGTGTGTGTGTGTGTGTGTGTGAAGGACTGTCCATCAGTAGGCCTATTTGTCAACTGTGTTTGTTTGCCCTTTGCATCCTAGCGCTGTTTCGTCAGATGACATGGTGTAGTAGAATGTAATACAATTAAAACACAATTTCTTGGAATGTCGTGCATATAATTTTTTTAAAATATGTATTGAGACGTTGAGGGAGAATGTATGGGCCTATTCTAAGCAAAACTTTTTCAACATACGAAACTTTCTCAACTTTTATTGCAAATTTTAAGCGAAAATATTAGCCTTCGTCCTGGGGCGCTGCAAATAATTGAATATTAGATTTGTCGTCTATTACGGGTAGTCATTTTCTCCTAGTTCTGACTAAGAAACAGCGTCAGAGTCCGATCGAGTGCTTGCGAAAAAGAACGCGAATCAGTGTAATCGCTACGGCCTCGAGATTGAAGGAAGTGACGGATGAATTATCTCCCTTATCTAGAACAGCGCGAATTCGAGTGTGCTGTGAGAGAATATTTTCTGCTACTATGCAGCGTTGCATAAGATTACCATGGCTGCTTAGCGCAGCTTCACTCATTTTCCAGTGAAGATTTGAGGATCCGTCACTTTCTACTCGTTGAAGTTCCTTATTGCTGCTTTGTAAGTGGTGTTACTCGCTTCGGACACTTGTCACGGTTGATGTAAATTGACAGCCTCGACAGAGATTGAGAGTGAGAGAGGTCGACCGTGTTTACTCGCAGTGCTGTGGAGAGGGGTCTGTTTCGGCGTTTTCATGCATGACGTAAGTTGTATTAGATTGGCTCACGCAAAATAGTCGACAAGGCACCAGATCCAATTATAAATAAAGAAAAGTCCTTTTTCTACATGTTTATCTACTATATAATTTAACTAGACAAATGATGGTTGTGACGACGCTGGTGCAGCCTCACCCAGTACTGGCTATTCTCATCTGGCAGTTATGCACAGTTTGGTTTACAGAGGTTCACCTTTACTGTCATATCGTGTAAGCACCTCTCTGTGTGCACATTCTGATATATGCCAATTAAAGAACAGTTCCAACAGTAAAGTTGTATCTTCGGCGTACCAAAATGATGTGTGCATGCACTTCACCATCAGCCTTAACCCTTCACAGAAAAACAAGCAAACATCCCCCTACCCCCACCCCAGCCCCACACACACACCACTTACACACTCTAGACAAACACACCTACACACACACACTACAACCATCCCTCCTCCTTCCTGTCCCCAACAAGCCCAAGAAAAGAGCTCAATCCTGTGCTGTGTCTGCGGCAGATAAGAGCAGCATGAGTGAAGACGTTGCAAGATGCTGTGTCAAGTGCGGAGGAGTCTTCGCCCCCATCATCCTGCACCAGTCTGCACTGCCTGCATGGCAAACAAGCCTGGACCTCACTGGTAAGACATTACCTGTAATGATGATGATCATGGTGATGATGGTGATGGTCATGATCATGATGCTCATGATGATGAAGGTAGAAACAATGACAGCAGTTGTTTTATATCTCAAGTACAGAACCCCAGCATTTCTGTATATTATGTCTTTCAACACAAAGAGCAATGATGATGATGGTATCAAGATTGTGAATGTGTTTGAGCATGTGAGAGAGAGAGAGAGGGTGTGTGTGTGGTGGAGGTTCAATTTAAATCAGAATATATGCTTGAGAAATTCCCAACAATACCAATGACAACAAATGAGCCCATTATAATGATTAACAATGATGATAGTAACAATGATAATGACATCTGTAGTTCATGTCTAGCACAAAACCGAAACTTTTGCTGTCAAAGAGAATTTCGCTCCAGATTGCCATGGACAGTTGCCCAGGATAAGTTCCAGTAGCAGTCAGGTTGATGCCTGGGCTGTTTCCTGGAGGCACACAAGGTGCCAATTCTTCACGAGCACACATGCACATTCATACACACAGACATGCTCACACACACACGCATGCATACAAAAACACACAGAAAACCACACACACACACATGTGCACATACACACTCACACACTTACACATTCACTGATACACAGAGTCACACATACACACAAACAATCAAAACAAAACACACACACACACACACACTCACTTTCTTTGGGGTTGTATGCTGAGTGATGTCAAGTTGGGATACCTTGAGTGTCATAGCCAAGTGGGTTGCATTCTAACTCAGTGATTGGGCAGTCAGGGATCAGTCCATGATACTCTCCAGCACCACTCACCACATGCTGAGCAATCCATGGTGGCAAACCAGGAGCAAAAATCCCAAGTTGAACTCCTGTGTGATTCTGTTAAATAAAGGTAAAGGTGCTCTTTTTTATATTGCATCTTTTCCACCCAATGATGGATGCTGAAACCGCACACATTTACCTCCTGGTCTTCGGGCTACCTCTTTTTATCACTCCAACACCATCTCAACTCCCTGGGGAGCATGCAACCAGGCTGCAGATGAACGCGCCAAAGTTATCTCTCACAATCTTCCAATTCAGCCCTCACAGGTACCCGTTTTACTCCTGGGTGGGGAGAAGCAATGTGAGTAAAGCACCTTGCTCAAGGATGCAGCCCTAGAATCCGTGCAGCTCCGAACGCCGCATCCGCTAGTTGCAATCGCCTGTCATTTCAATATTTTTTACAAGAGCGTCCTTTACATTGCCTTCTACTTTTGATCTGACAACAGCTCTTGGAGAGTCAGCAGACAACTGGCATGAAGTTCTGCTGAAGCGGAAACTGGAACAGCGGAGAGATGGTGCCGCGTGTGCAGGAAAACAGAAACATAATGCTGCTTCTGCATCATCCTCACGGTCTGGTCTTCACCTCCATTGCTTGGCCAGTTCTCAGGCAGTGCATCGTCCCCAGGACTCCAGATGGAAGGGAGGGAGTGTGGATTTGTCATTGTCAGATGCTTCCAACTCCCCTCCCCCCTCCCCTGAGTTGCTCTCTGTTCCGGAGACTCAGATGGAGGCTGTACCACAAAGAGGTAGGGGTCTTAGGAGCTCTGGTGATAGCTGAGATAAACACCAGCACCTCCTGCTCCTCCTCCTCCTCCTCCTCCTCTTCCTCCTCCTCCTCCTCCTCTTCCTCCTCCTCCTCCTCCTCCTCCTCCTCCTCCTCCTCCTCCTCCTCCTCCTCCTCCTCCTCCTCCTCCTCCTCTTCCTCCTCTTCCTCCTTCTGCTCCTGCTTTTCCTGCTCCTCCACTTCCTCCTCCTCTTCCTCTTCCTGCTCCTCCTCTTCCCTCCTCCTCCTCCTCCTCCTCCTACTTTTCCTGCTCCTTCTCTTCCTCCTCCTCCTCTTCCTGCTCCTCCTCTTCCTCCTCCTTCTCCTCCTTCTCTTCCTCCTTCTCCTCCTAGTTCTCTTCCTCCTCTTCCTCCTGCTCCTCCTTCACCTCTTCCTCCTGCCCTTCCTCCTCCCCTCCCTCCTCCTCCTTCTCCTCCCTCCCTCCCTCCCTCCCTCCCTCCCTCCCTCCCTCCCTCCCTCCCTCCCTCCCTCCCTCCCTCCCTCCCTCCCACCCTCCCTCCCTCCCTCCCTCCCTCTTCCTCCTCCTCCTCCTCCTCCTCCTCCTCCTATTACTACTACTGCTACTATTACTGCTAGCACTACTTCTCTTCATCACCATCATCAACACCAAGATGCAATGCTAAAAGGTTGTTCTCTTCCTCCTCCTCCTCCTCTCCTCCTCCTCCTCCTCTTCCTCCTGCCCTTCCTCCTCCCCTCCCTCCTCCTCCTCCTCCTCCCTCCCTCCCACCCTCCCTCCCTCCCTCTCTCCCTCCCTCCCTCCCTCCCTCCCTCCCTCCCTCCCTCCCTCCCTCCCTCCCTCCCTCCCTCCCTCCCTCCCTCCCTCCCTCCCTCTTCCTCCCTCCTCCTCCTCCTCCTCCTCCTCCTCCTCCTCCTCCTCCTCCTCCTCCTCCTCCTCCTCCTCCTCCTCCTCCTCCTCCTCCTCCTCCTAGTACTACTACTACTACTGCTACTATTACTGCTAGCACTACTTCTCTTCATCACCATCATCAACACCAAGATGCAATGCTAAAAGGTTCTCTGTCAGTTCCAGACAAGACGTCCACCCCGAAGCCCTCCACCTGGCATCGCGGCATTTTGGCCACCCAAGACTCCCTCTTCCTCTCTCCCTCCCCCTGGTCTGCCCCCTCTCTTGGCTCCAGGTCAGTGTGGCAGGGAGAGACAGCAGGGGGGGGGGGGGGGGGGGGGGGGGGTGTTGGAGACAGACTGCTTGAATACAGGGAGGGAGGGAGAGACAGCAGGTTGGTGTAGGAGACGGACTGCTTGAATACAGGGAGGGAGGGAGAGACAGACTGGCTTACTGACTGGCTGAATGACAGAGAGCAGATGGATCAGTGTCTGTGACCGCTTATGGGAGACAAAGGCTAAAGTACAAAAGTGCCAAAATGAGAAACTTCAACCAGAGTAGTGTTTATTTATTCATGAGTTGTTCTCCCGAGTTCGTGACTGGATGGGGTGCTCTATTAAAGTTTCTTATAACCAGCTATTTTTTAGTTTTAGGCAAAGAAACATTGCATCAGGAGGTTGTACATAACATATGTCCAAGAAACACCATGAGCAGTGGGATTTGACGAAAGTAAAGTTTGTGCATGTTACAGTAATAAATAATGTAAAATTGCCGTCAAAATGGCAGCCAAAAAGTGGAACAGCTGACCCAACACCTCCACAAACTATCTGCAGCAAAGTATGCCATTGGTGTAAAAATTCTGCTGTGAATCTGTTAATTAAAGTTTTATTTAGCTTTTCCCAGCAAGAAATCCGCGATGTCACAATAACTGTACGTGAAAATCAACTTTAAAGACAGGGTAATGCACGCTTCATGCGAGGTCACAAGTGGACTTGCTTTTTTCACAAGCCGCTTCCTCCCGAACGCATTCAACACACACCGCTAGGTTTTAAAATCAAAAGTACTGATTCAATAGATTAAACTCATACAGAAAACATTAGCATTTTGTGTTCGATGTAAAAAAATGTTTTCTTCAATAAAGTAACAGATGAAGCGTGCGTTACCTTCATTTTAAATCTAAAACTGCGAACGTGAATCCGTCGTCAATTTTTTAAAAAGTACTTCTGCTGCTGCTTTTTTGGTTACATTCTCTGATACTGTAATGACTAAGCTGTCCAAAAATGACATTAAGAATTGCTAAAGTGAATGTTTAAAATTTAGTCCATTTTCCTGGTTTTAGTCACGAACTCGGGAGAACAACTCTCATGCATATTCCAGGGAAAAAAAACCAGCATGTTCATGAAGGGGGCCTGTTTTTATAGTGATTTAAATATAAAGAAAATGTATGCATGTCCTCATGCGATGATAACGACCTCATGCAATGATAACTTTACTTGTTTGTTTTTTCTCAAAAATTGTTTTTGATACTTTAGCTTTGTTTTCCATGCATGGTCACACCTGTATGGAGGAAACTTCAACCAGCTTTAGTGAGTCTGTGGCCAATAGCCTTACATAACCTACAAACACCAATAGGTCATAAAGGCTTATTCATTCATTCACTAACTCACTCACTCACTCACTCACTCACTCATTCATTCATTCATTCGTTCATTCATCCATCCATACATATATTCATTCTTTGTTGAGAAGTTTAACCAGCTTCAGTAGTCTGTGGTCAATGGCCTTACATTGTCTGCAAAGGCTGATAGGCCACAAAGACTCATTTATTCATTTGTTCATTCATTCATTCATTCATTCACTCGTGCATTCATTCGCTCATTTATTCATTCATTCTGGGTTGAGAATTTCAACCAGCTTTAGTGATTCTGTGGTCAATGGCTTTACATAGTCTGCAAAGTCTGATGGGCCACAAAGCCTCATTCATTCATTCTTTCATTATTTCATTCATTCATTCATCCATCATTCATCCACTCACTCATTCTGTGTGAAGAACTTGCATTCCCCACCTTTGACCTCGCAGTCCCTATGGGATGCTGAGACCAGGGGAGAGGGTGGACAGGGCAGCTGCCCAGCTGGGGATGGACCTGTCCGGCCTGTCCTGGAGCAGCTCCATGGCAACGCCCCAGTGCCGCCATCACAGCGCCGCCTCTCTCGGTGAGCACTGCCTTCTCCACTGCCTTTGGCCCATTGCCTGGAATTTTTCAAAATAAAGCCAAAAGAATTAAATAGTTGTGGTTATGGTAAAATGGCAAACAAAAATAAGAGAGGTAGGTTGGTCTGAACTTTAAAAAATAAATAAATAAAAGAATTAGAAGTGGCCAGATTGAACATAAATCACCATTTCTGTATTGCTGAAAAAACTTTTGGAAAACTGTAATAGTGGATTGCTTGTGTGCGCCTAGTGCAGGGAAGTTGGGACAGCACACAACTTGTTGATTACCTTTTATTAAATTTTTCCCTTTCTTCCATCTCTTCCCCCCACCCACCACCCCACCCCACCCCCCACCCCCACCCCCTCCACCCCTTTATTCCTCTCTCTTTTTTTTCATGTTTGGAAAAACTTTAGGGTCAGCAGAAAAAATGTGGGTCAGTCAGGTTACCATAACCACAAATAATTTTTTTCTTTTGGCCTAATTTTAAGTATGTTTGAAATATGTTTAAGATATACTTACACTTTGCTCAAGATAAGTATCCTTGTGTACATGCAGAGAAGCAGGGCCCAGTTGCAAGATTATTTCAAGGACATTCTGAGAGTATCAACTATGGGGATGGCCTCATTTATAAATGAGCTGCTAGCAAGATATCAGAGCAAGCGGGACTTTCCAGAACTCAGAACCCTGGCTTTAACACTTTGTCTGTGGAAATTCACCATGCAAAAACTCATCATCCTTCAGGAGATGCCTACAGACCTATTTCTTTGCTCTGTGACACATGCCCAGTAAAGGGATTTAGAGCAGGATGATGGAATTTATTCTGTTGATCTCTTTCAATATACGAGTATGCATACATTGTGGTTCAGTTTTTCCTCCCTTGATTATGTTGATTATGATTATCAATATATATGCTCTGTTCAGAATGGGCTTCTTTAGGGTGCTTTGATTTTCATGAGAAGGTGTACTTTCCTAGACAGAAAGACAAAAGGTGTTTTTTAATATGATTTCCTACCGGTTTATGGGTGCTCAAACTGTACTTGTACATACACACACGCGCACGCGCGCGTACACACACACACACACACACACACACACACACACACACACACACACACACACACACCGATCATTGGGCAACCCTTATTATCACCCCAACCCCATCACAACCTTCTGGGGGGGGCATGCAACTATGCTGCAGATAACTTTTACAGTTGTCTAGCACAGCCCTCACAGGTCCTGGTTTTACTCCTGGGTGGATAGAAGAAGCAATCTCAGTAAAGCCCCTTGCTCAAGATTGCTACTCTGGGATCGTGGCAGCTTCAAAAGCCACTCACCCACTAGCCACAAGTGACTGCCAGTCAAGCACGGCAACCACTGGGCCCCAGGGCCCCATGTGTTTGAACTGGTGAGGTAGGCTGTTCACAGGGAAAAGCTAAAGCAAATACTAAACAAAAAAGTTGTGGTCAACTTAAGGTAACATGGCCAAAAAAACAAAAAGGGTGGATGGAGTATGATGGCCTCTCAGCCTTTGTAGGCTATATAAGGCCATTAAGCATGAAAATCAATAGAATAGTTTAGAGTAGCTGCAATTTCCCTAGTTCTTCGCCTCTTACGAATTGCGTAGGGAGACGCAATGGGTCTATTCTGACCCCCAACCCACAGGGGGGTCTATTCTGACCCCCAACCCATGGAGGGAGAAAAAAAAAAGAGAAAAATGGGTGTAGGTAGGCACCCTAAACTTTTTTTTAAGGAGGCCAGATTGAGATTGTGCAGTTGTGCAAGTGTGTGTGTAGTGTATGTGTGTGCGTATGCATGTGTGTGTGTTGTGCAAGTGAGTGTATGTGTGTGTGTTTGTGAGTGTGTGCTTGTGAGTGTGTGCATGTGTTTTGTGTGTGTGTGGTGTGTGTGTGGTGTGTATGTGATGTGTGGTGTGTGTTGTGTGGTGTGTCTGTGTGTGTTGTGTGTGTGTGTGTCTGTGTGTATATGTCTGTGTGTGTGTGTGTGTGTATGTCTGTCTCTGTGTGTGTGTGTGTGTGTGTGTGTGTGTGTGTGTGTGTGTGTGTCTCTGTGTCTGTGTGTGTCTCTGTGTCTGTGTGTGTGAGAGAGAGAGAGAGAGAGAGTGTGAGAGAGAGAATTTGGAGATGCCATGCAACTCTGGAGATGCCACGTAGAATCACGTCCCCTGTCTGGATTCCCCAAGTGCTCAAAGGGGAGATGGGATGCATGCAGTTTGTTGTTTACCTTCAGTTTCTTTCTTTCTTTCTTTCTTTCTTTCTTTCTTTCTGACCACAACTATTTTGTTTTGGGCCTAAGGACGAATGAGCACAGAATGGTCCAGAACTGGGCAGCATGGAGGGGAAGGAAGGAGTGAACATTGGGAAGAGAGCAGGCAGCACAGAACTGGGCAGCATGGAGGGGAAGGAAGGAGTGAACATTGGGAAGAGAGCAGGCAGCACAGAACTGGGCAGCATGGAGGGGAAGGAAGGAGTGAACATTGGGAAGGGAGCAGGCAGCACAGAACTGGGCAGCATGGAGGGGAAGGACGGAGTGAACATTGGGAAGGGAGCAGGCAGCACAGAACTGGGCAGCATGGAGGGGAAGGAAGGAGTGAACATTGGGAAGAGAGCAGGCAGCACAGAACTGGGCAGCATGGAGGGGAAGGAAGGAGTGAACATTGGGAAGGGAGCAGGCAGCACAGAACTGGGCAGCATGGAGGGAAGGAAGGAGTGAAC
>JAWQFJ010003934.1:0-7500 GCA_034096865.1 Theodoxus fluviatilis
GTGAAAACCCCCTCCCATCTTCCAGGTGGGTAGTAACCGGCCGTGCCCTCTGACCCAAGTTACTAAAAATAACGCCTAGCGTCCGTCCTTAACGTACCAGTCAAAGACAATTGAACAATTTAGGATTCTTTATTCTTTCCTTTTCACTTCCCTTGCGCAATCTTGCGACATTGTTAAACAAAGAATGCGAAGTAATGCTCTTGGTCGTTTGTTGAAACGAGGGCATGCTGAAATGGAGACAAACACATGTGATAGAAGATAAACGAAAGGCGCACCGATTCGACACAAAAGTCTTTGTCACGCGCAAGAGATGAAAAGATCATGTACTTACAGGAGTAACCGGTGAGTGGCGATAGGAGCAGAGAGTGGATGGGTAACGGGAGTAGTAGTAGTAGCAGCAGCGGTCGTAGCATAAGCAGTAGTAGTAGTAGTAGTAGTAGTAGTAGTAGTAGTAGTAGTAGTAGTAGTAGTAGTGGGAGTAAAAGCAGTTGTTGCAGCAACAGAAGTACCAGTAGTAGTAGAATGTGTATTAGTAGCGGCAGTAGTACTTGTAGTAGTAGTGTAATAGTTTGTGCTGTTGTGGCAGCAGCAAAATCAACAGTAGTGATAGTAGAAGTAGTAGTGGTAGAAGTAGTAGTAGTAGTTGTTGTAGTAGTAGTTGTAGTAGTAGTAGTAGTAGTAGTAGTAGTAGTTGTAGTAGTAGTAGTAGTAGTAGTAGTAGTAGTAGTAGTAGTAGTAGTAGTAGTAGTGATTGTGGTAGTGCTGGCAAAAGTGGTGGTGGTGTTGGTGGTAGTAGTAGTAGTAGTAGTAGTAGTAGTAGTAGTAGTAGTAGTAGTAGTAGTAGTAGTAGTAGTAGTAGTAGTTGCTGTTGTTGTTGTAGTAGAGGCATCAGTATACTAAAAAAAACAGAGACTTGTTATTGGGAATAACAGTAGTTAGTAAATGCGGAACTGAGATTTCTAAGAGCAGTATACGGTGGTATAAGCATTAGCATTGTGGTGATGGTGGTGGTGGTGGTGGTGGTGGTGGTGACATTAGTGGTGGTGGTGGTGACATTAGTGGTAGCTGTAATAGCATCAGTGATGGTTGTGCATTGGTGAGGCGGTTGTGGTGCCAATGGTGATGTGTGCTAGTGGTACTGTGATGATGGTAGTGGTGACTTGGTGACGGCGTGTTGGTGGTAGTTGCGTGCGCGTGCAGTGGTGACTGTATGGAGGATATTTTGTGGTTCGAGAAGCAGCAGCAATAACAGCAGTATGGTGTTGGTGAGTGTGACGCTGGTGGCGACGGTGGTGAGGATGGTATTTGCAAAAGTGATGATGGGATGGAGGTGACAGTGGTGATATTATAAAGAGACTGCCACAAAAGTTGGATTGCATTCATCTTACTGCAGTTTCAGTTCTGAATAGCATGTCTATCTATCATTCGAGACACTTCCCTTCTGCAGCGTTAGCATTGATCAAAAGTCCCTCCTTTGTTCGTGATCTTTTAACTACTCAACCGGGCCAGAAGGGTGACAAACAGAGCTTCTGACTAAACCCGACCTCTGCCATCTCCTGAGAAGCACCTGTATCATAGGTTCACTCTGATACTTTGAGCTTGATTTTAGATTATACTTTTCTGTCACGTACTCACCCACGCTGTATGGCTCCCTTCGAACATTTGCGAAGTTTACATCACACTTAGTGTTCTAAGTGCAGCCGATCAATGGAAAAAACAGAAGATATATGTATCTAGAATCGTCACTAGGTTACAGTGACTTTAGGCATTGCAAGGAGAGAAGTGTAAGAACTGGTAGCGAGGTGGATGTGTGTGGGGAAAATTATGTCGCGACTTTCTCAGTGCTGAGACCGCACTCTGGTATTTGAGACCATTCTTCAACGTCACTCACACCATCTCAGTTGTCTCACGAGCATGCACTCTGAAGTGGGTTTTTCAGACTACGGACATGCAATCCAAAGCAATCAAAGAGCGTTTCCGGTATTACTTCAAAGTGATCGCTGTAATAATACAGGCGTCCGTATCAAAATTGGGACGAAAAAGCAGGCAGTGTCTGGTTTTTGAAACGGATTTGTTACAAGAACTGGCTGCTTGGAAGTTGCATATGATAACAGAGATCGCAAGAAACACACACCAGAAAATGCCTTTTGGATTGCATATCCATATTCCTGGGAAACCCGCCGTCGTACATGTACGAGCCTCGATTATCTTTCATAGGTTTCTGGTCTCAGCCTTCATTGGTACCCCCTTTTTTTGGGGGGTTGGGGTGGGGGTGGCGGGGAAGTGTGTAAGCTGAAGCAATTGGGTGTCAGAATCTCGCTTGTGATTTGCGCAACTTCAATCGCCTCACAAGCTGGTCGCAAGCAGCCACAGAAAATTCTTCTAATCACACTGTCAGATTTATTTTGAATCAGTGTCGTTCTTTTGCGTCCAGGCGCAGCTGGCTGCTGCTCGGAGAGAGAGCCAGGATGCCAAACTCAGGTCAGTGACTGTGCTGTTGTCTTATCGCCTTATATGTTGCTCCTTCATTTACCATCGTACTTCTTTTAGCTGTGTCCTCTGGGTTGCCCTTTGCATCATTCATGTTGCAACCACTTCCAAACAAGTTCTTTTCGAGGCAAGGATCAAAAGCAAACGCCGGGATGGCTACAAAAGAGAGGACGTCAGAATAACCCGAGCCGGAATGCGTCAGTAAAAACGACTGGGTGCAACGCCATTTGACAGCATGCTTTTGAGAACGAAGTAAAAAAGTGCACCTTCATCGTGTCTGTGAGACCCACTGTACCACAAGGGTAGCAGCTCCATCAGTAGCGCTTGAAGGAGAAATGCAAAAGTGCAGTTTTAGAATGCTTAATTCTGTGAAAATCCAGCAAAATAGCGTGCAAAATGTTACCTACCTTAGTAATCTTACTAGGTGGTGATATTATTTTTCTGTACTTGCATTGCCTCTAAGGGGTATGCTTCTTTTAAGAAATATAGATCCGGAATAGAAAGAATGGGAGCCTATGATGATTCAGGAGAAAGATGAACTCATTTCTAAAAAGAATGACAGTAAAGATAAAGCATGTGTGAGTGCTTGCGTGTGTGTGTGTGTGTGTGTGTGTGTGTGTGTGTGTGTGTGTGTGTGTGTGTGTGTGTGTCTGTGTCTGTGTGTGTGTGTGTGTGTGTACGTGTGTACAGGAAAATAAAAAAACGGTGTAGAATCTGGTGGAAAGGGAGTTTATCATTTGTTTGACCTAAAACATTCTTCAGTTTGTATTATTTTGGCGAGTTGGATACTGCATCTGCATAGGTTTTTAATCGTAGATATGATATATGTATACATATCTTTTAATACAATGTTTAGATGGGGGAAAACTGGTCCATTTGTTTCATTAGAAAACAGTTATAAAAGAACTGCTCTCTGAAAAGTTTTGTATCAATGTGTTCTATTGCAAAATCATTTGCAAAAATTGGCACTCTGTCATTGATATTGATATAGAAATTTTAACGAGCTTATTTCGTAGAAAATATAAGCATTTTTATGAAACGACAATCGAATATTTTAAAACGATTACGTTGGAATTAATATTTTTATCTGTGAATCATATTAAGCTTCTTGTTTCCTCTGTGGACAATTACTTTTCAGTACAGAGCATCACACTTTTCTTGTGTGAAAATAGTTATCGCGATGACAATGTTCATAAGAGCTGTGAGGAATAAGTAAAAGAGGTTGGTTCTTTCTCACTGGAAAAAAAACACAAATGCATTCACCTCGCGGGTTCAGCCCTCTCCTGCGGTCCTACATTTTCCGGTCTGTCCCTCTTAGGACTTCAGCTCTGAATGTTCAAACTTGTGAGACATTCTCATAATAAGCTTTACGGTGTGAAATTCATACTTGCCCAGATGCCATGGCTTTGCAAGATATTTTCTCGCCGTGTTTTGAAACCGTTATTTCACACAGCACCGGGCACGTCGTTACACTTCAATTCGGAAGTCAAAATCTTCCTATTTCTCAACAACGCCTCTCGATTTCTTTAGTTACTCGCTTTGCTTACGGCGTCAGACACCTTTAATATGTCTAAATAGTTGCATCGTCTGGTGTTACAGACTATCCAAAATGGCGTCAGCCAGGATGCGAGAAGACAACACATGCGTGGAAGACATGAGTGATCCCTGGCGTCCCACCGCCCTGACCTCCAAGTGGTCCGGCCTGTACAGGTGTGGCAACTACTGGACGGCTTACCAGAGGCTGGCGGAGGCCGAGGGTGAGGCCAGGGCCGCCTTTCTGCTCCATGAAATCTGCAAGGTAAGCTTCCATTACTGTATCAAACTTTTCTCCCCTGAGTTGTAAGCGTCTTGACTTATTAATTGCAAGAGCGTGAAAATGAGAATTGTGGCCACCGACTTAGTCACCTATGTACCATCACCACAAATCTCTAAGCTTTAAAGGTAAACAAGTGATAAGGAAAGTGTATTATTCGGCGCAGTATGATGTCGTCGATGTTTGCGGTTTGTCTCGACTGACCTTTTCATGTGTTCGTGTTCCAAAATTCTCTGTCTGATTTGTCATTCATGTTCTCGTATCTTCCTCTAGACGATTCTTCAAAACTACGTATTCGACAATTAACTTCCCCGACGCTATTGTGGATGTTTGCTTCAATGACAGATTGTATACAAGGGCTGCAGTAACTTCGTGGCAAGGATGTCAAATGTTGTCGTTTCCTGTGCAAATGCAGCCGGGTCACTCGCCATGCAAGAGTTCAAAGCACTACTGAGAAAGGTATGGAATCCGAGGCATCGATGGACAAATGAAAACATGAGTTAGTTGGAGGTGTCATCATGCATATTTTTGCGAGAAATCTCCATGGAGAAACTGTTCGCTTTTACGTTAGCGCTACTTGCAAAGGGAAAACGGTCCTGCAAATCTAGAGCGAGATGACAGTACAGGGATACGGGGACTAAAACGATGAACCACGGCAAGAGGTACGCCTCAGAGGGACGAAATTATGTAATGTGCTCACAGAGGTACAGGCAAAGAAGAAAGAACATTGAAATACACGGGGGAGTTCTACACGTGTTAACAGGTTCTCAATGGAAAAGACAGGGGAGAGTTCTACACGTGTTTACAGGTTCTCAATGGAAAAGACAGGGGAGAGTTCTACACGTGTTTACAGGTTCTCAATGGAAAAGACAGGGGAGAGTTCTACACGTGTTTACAGGTTCTCAATGGAAAATACAGGGGAGAGTTCTACACGTGTTAACAGGTTCTCAATGGAAAAGACAGGGGAGAATGGAGTGTAGCTCACGCTATGGGTTGAAGTCAATGGGAAGCACTGGGTCACAGGAAATCAGAAGGGCTGCTTGAGTATATGGAATGAAGAAAAAGGTATTGGCGCTACATGGTCGCAGTTTGGAAATGATACAGCGAGTTAGGATCTCGATCTAGGAGCTGGTGCATTTAGCCTGATTTCTCTTCTTTTTTCCCTGTTACGTGAAGCAAACAGTCTGATATATTAAATGAAAAAATTATATTGTCACATACTTGCAATTTTTCGTGAATGAAATGCTTTCTACGTTTACTTGCAGCGACATTAATCATAAACACTGAAGTACGTGTACACATATTAGTTTAATTCAGTAACATATTATCCATTTCTGGGGCTCAAAATGTCCTTGTCCTTCGATTATCGCCTGCAGTGTCTCTGGGATAGTGCGCTTTTCTCTGCAGGACATCTTGCCACACTTGAGAATGACCAAGGCGTCGGTGCCAACGTCTGGCGGAAGAGACAATGGAGACGCCTTGAAGTCGAGTCTAGACGACCTGGTACAAAAGGCCATAGAGGAGCAGATCTCGCCCTTGAAACGTGAACTGCGCAGACGCCTCATGGCTCTTCTCAGGTCGCGCAGCCCTGCACAGGCTGTCGTGGAGGTACTTGCGGTCTTTCCATCGCTCTAACACCTCGACAACGTCTGCTCAGTGCCCTTGTTACTTTGACTTCAAGCCTGTGCAAACTGATTCTGCCAGATTGAGACGCTCTTTTTGCAATAGATGGATGAAGTATGTCTACCAGACCATACAGGCGCACGTACACAAGAACACACACACACACACACACACACACACACACGCGCGCGCACACACACAGCACCTATCTGAATTTAAAACCCTGCAATAGTGATGCGAGATAGATAAACCAAATGGGTCATAGGTAAAGCGATTTGAATTTAAAGTGCGACTTCTGGTTCACTCCTTAGTGCAGGAAAGCACTGCGGGTTCAGTAATCTTACCAAGAAACCGACTCAAGGAGTTGCGCAGCATTGTAACCGTAGAGCCACAGATCTATTCATTATTTGATATATCCCGAACAGTAAGTTGTCGGCCATGCCATTCGACATGAATAACGCTCTCTTTTTTATGTCCAAAACCTGAAATTCATTCCATTCCCCGTAGATTTGGCTGAAGAAAATCATGAGCATTTTTATTTGTTGAGTAGTATACTGTGAAATATACTAATTTCAAAATACACGAACATATTTAAATCTACACGTATACTTAAGACAACAATTGCATCAACATCCCTTTGAATACATTCTTATTTTGGGGGTACATATCGAATGTATCAACCCTTACTGCAATCAAAGGGAGGCTTAGATACAGTCGACCACGCACACTTGCAAATTTAACTTTGAAATGAAAATACTTCAGTCATGACAATCTAGCCGGGGGTCATGAAACTCATTCGTTTGATTTGTGCCAATTTTCAGACGACATGTTTGCATTTATATTTCAGGAAATATTCGCCGAGCTTCAGAAAAATCCTACGACCAATGTCGGCGAGGACTCGTACGAGGCCTTTGTGAAGGAGTTGATCCAGCTCTGCTACTATATGAGGACGCAAGAGATTCCTCTTGTGATCGATTTCAGCTGCGAGATAGGCTCCACTTTCAGTTCGACCCTGTTTGAGGTGGAGAGCTCCTCGGCAGGGAGCCAGGTGCAAGCCCGGAAGATCAAGGCCATCCTGCGGCCGCCGTTGCTTCGGAGTGAGAACGGTGCCGTCCTGTGCAAAGGCGAGGCGGAACTCGACACCCTCGAGACAGTCTCCCAACCTTCCTCCGTGGGGCAGGGGCCAGTAGGCAGCACTCAGCGGCGTCAGGACGCGGGGACTGATGGGAAGGACTTGAGTGATCACGCTGTGCCGACTGAGCACCACGTTCCACACGCACTGGGGTCACAGGTGCCAACCTCTAAGGCCATCCACAAGTCCCTGGACCGCAGCGAGGGACTTGGCAATGTTGCAATAGCCTCCACTACTGAAGTTCGTTCAGCTCAGCACCATACGGTCCCCCAAGGAAGTTTCACTGCACAGTCCCAGGGAGAGACACTTTCCCCTGAAGATGCTGCCTCATTACAACAGAACAGAGACACTCAACCAAGGAAGTCTGACAAATTGGTTCTGGAGTATGACATGTATGTTTATATTATTGTGATACATGGGATAAGACCTACAGACAGGTAGT
>JAWQFJ010003934.1:15000-20000 GCA_034096865.1 Theodoxus fluviatilis
CATCATCCATCCATCCATCATCCATCTGCAAGCCCATCCATCCATCCATCATCTATCCATTCATCATCCATCTACAAGCCCATCCATCCATCCATCCATCATCCATAATCCATTCATCCATCCTTTCATTCTTCATCCATCCATCCATCCACCCATCCATCCATCCATCCATCCATCCATCCATCCATCCATCCATCCATCCATCCATCCTTCCATTCATCCATCCATCCATCCATCCATCTTCCATCAATCCACCCATCCACCTACCAATCATCTATTCATCTTTCTGTCCATTCGTCCTTCCATTCTCTCCCTCTGTAAACCCCCTCTGTTCTTTCCAAGTGCACACTTTTCCATCGTCTACATTTTTGTTGGGAGGAAGGGGCTTCCTCAGTGTTGATATGGTTGACTAGCTGTTTGCTACATGCATTCATATCACCATGTGGGCCTCTAAGGACATATTCATGATATACATTGTCGTGTTTGCTGCAGGAAAATGAGGAAAAGGTTTTGTCAACAAATCTTGAGGATATACACAATGCATTCCGCAGATACCGGCTCATCATCAAAACTGCCAAGGTACTGATTGCTTTTTTTGCGCACTGTGAGCAGAGAGTCGCAATGTGATGTTCCTCGGTGATACTCATGTGGATTTAATTACCTTCATTCATCCGCTGTTGAATTAACAAAGCTACCCCTCATATGCGAAGGATTTGTCTGTGATAATCTCAATCACAAAAACAAAAGCAAAGTCGTGCATGTTTGTGTTCGCGTGTGCGTTTGTGTGTGTGCGTGCGTACGTGCGTGCGTGCGTGTGTGTGTGTGTGTGTGTGTGTGTGTGTATGTGTGTGTGTGTGTGTGAGAGAGAGAGAGAGAGTGAGAGAGGGGGGGGGAAGGAGGGAGGGAGGGAGGAGAGAGAGAGAGACACAGAGAGAGACAGAGACAGAAGCAGAGACACAGACAGAGACAGAGACAGAGAGAGAGAGAGAGAGAGAGAGAGAGAGAGAGAGAGAGAGAGAGAGAGAGAGAGAGAGAGTTTCTGTTGACATTATTTCAGATGTCTCTTCATTCTTTGCATTGATTGTTGTTTCATTTTCAGCAAGAGTTGAAAGAGGAGCAAGATAAAGTTCGAGATTTGAGGAATAGGTAAGTTTAGATGCCATTAGTACTAAAACTTTTCCGAAATTTTTGAAAATTTTATTATTTATTAATATTTTTTAAAAACCAAAATGGGCAGATACTTAGCATTGTGCCTTGTTCAGGTGGGCCATTCGCGAGATTCCTGGCGAGTCATGTGTTATGACATTGTAGGCTGCTATTACCTCCGCGACTTGCATTTCGATGCATACACTTTTCCAGTCGCCAAATTTCTCCATGAAAAAAGAAGGTTTACATAGTGTCGGACTCAGAAATAATGCCTAGCTCTTGAAGTATACGAAGAGACAACTCACATTTTCCCAATGTGATTCCAACTTACTTTTACTCTCACTTGAAATGTTGGCAAAGAACAAAATTATGTTATCAAATCTCTTGTTATCTATCATTTGTTGAAAAATGTAGGTATTTGATACATCGCAAAAGAGGCCTGATTCTATCCGGCTTCCATCTCCTACTTGCATTGTGTAACTGAATAATTATAGGAGATTGACGGAGAATGATATTGATTATGCCATGCGGTCATAGAAAAATACATTCATAGACGCATTTTGTTCAAAAAGAAATACAAGGGGGGAAAAAGACTGATCGGCTACAATCAAGTTGTAAACATTAAATGCTCTTTCAAAACCATTCCATCCTAGTAACATAATTCATTTGACAAAATATCAATACAATGATGCATATTCTTCTTTTAATACCCAAAAAATGCAGTTCAGATGAAATGTGCATCCTCATGTATTAGCGATCACTCGAGTGTGTTTCACCTGAAAAGGTGTCAGCCACATTGAAGTTAGGCTTGTAGACTCATCTTTCCGGTTGCTCTCAGGCTGTCACAGATGGCCTCGCAGAGAATGACGGCCAACAACCCGTGCGTGGAAGAGCTGAGTGATCCCCACAGACCCACAGCCCTCGCCACTTCCTGGCAAAGTCTTTTCCACAGCGGGGGCTACTGGTCTGCCTACGAGGCCCTCAAGGGCACACTTGGGGAGAAGGAAGTGGGGAAACTGCTCCACACCGTCACCAAGGTGAGAGCATCGGATTGCCAAGTCTGTGACTGCCATTCTTTTATATAACGGCCAATTTTTGTTCGCTTTGAGAAGAAGGAATTTGAGCAAGTGTATCCGTTATCCAGCAGATATTGTTGATACATTCTACATGAAGTGTATTGTCTGTAGCTCCCCGCGTTTCAATTTATGTATCAGCCTAATTCCACCTGTTTGTGTGTCTGTGTATGGTTGTGTGTGTTTGCGAGTGCGCGCGCGCACATGTGTGTTCATCTAGGTATGTGTGTTATTCTGTCACTGTGGGTGCGTGCTTGCGAGCGCGAGCGCATGCGTGCGTGTGTAGCCTATGTGTGCTTGTGTGTTACTGTTAATCTGTTTGTTTGTTTGTCTGTCTGTCTGTCTGTCTGCCTGCCTGCCTGCCTGCCTGCCTGCCTGCCTGCCTGCCTGCCTGCCTGCCTGCTCGCCCACCCGCCCGCCGGCCCGCCTGCCTCCCCCCCCCCCCTCTCTCTCTCTCTCTCTCTCTCTCTCTCTCTCTCTCTCTCTCTCTCTCTCTCTCTCTCTCTCTCTCTCTCTCTTTCAATCCATACTTGCATGAAACGACAGTGAATGCCTGCTGCATCACACACAAAGCGGAATAAAATGTGTGAAACACTGTTCACATAGTAAAGCATTCACTCGGCGACAGTGCCTCCACATAAACGAAATGTGAAACTAGTCCACTGTGTTACATTATATTTTTGATACTACTTATTTGAAAATGTAACAGCGTGATTACTTAGCTGAGACTCACGCTTTGCATTTGAAAACTACACCTTTGCATTCACGTTTTCAGGCTGTGTACGACGTGTGCGTCACAACAGTGGAAGAGACACTGACAGCCGTCGTTTCGTTTCCTGGAAACGCACTTTTGGATCATGGAGACCTGAAATCATCAGTGAAGAGAGAACTAGAATGGGTAGGCGTAGCGCAAAAGTGTCGCAGTAGAAAGAGAAGCGAGAGAAGCAGGATCAAGGAGAGGAGGAGTAGGGGGATCATCAAGCAATGGAATGAAGTCGACAATAAGGACAGGGTGAGAACGAGAACGAGAGAAAGCGCAAGGAAGAGGGCGAGAGGAAGCATGATTGAGGAGCAAGAGGAAGGGAAGGGTGGAGTGAGAGGAGAGGAAGAGATCATAAGGAGAGAAACAATTGCGCTTTTGATTGTGTCAAATCCTATAGTACTCTCTTTTTTTTCGTTTCAGAAATGGGACAGCAAAAATCAAATCAATGTATTGTTTCCCGGAGAAAGAAATTTTGCTGACGATTTGATGACTTCAATCAGCAACGTTTGCCGACAGCGCTTGGTGGATGAGATAACTTCTCAAACAAGTCTGGTTCGATCCGCAGCCCTGAAGTTCCTCAAAGCAAGAGGTCCACCTCAAAGCCTGGAAAAGGTTATGTAATAATTATGTAACTCTTACTAAATGTTACCTGAGGTTAGGTTAAAGTATTAGAACCGACAACATAGAAGTTTTAACCTACTAGCTGAAGTGTAAAGCCAACAGCAATCAGTAAGAAAATTCCTTCTCTGTCCTTGTGAAAAGAATGTGCACATATCAAATAACGTAATTCAGACACAAAGGTATTTCTAAAAGGAAACCAATATGCAATATCTCATTAATTTCAAAATTAGTGAACGCACATTCTTCATAATCGAGCAGCTGGAAGATATCTTATTTAGTTTCTTAGGTATATGATGACAAATACATGCAGGAATATTTTTAGAAAGGAAGATGTGGAATTTCGTATGTAAGATCTATGTGAACGTCCTCGAGCCATCACTTCGAAATTTGCCCAGCAAGGTACGCAATGTTCTCTCACTTACTGTCACAAGTAACGATAGAAAAAGGTTTTGGTTGTCAAGGTGTAGTTCAGTCACGTGGTTCAGGCACTCTGAATTCCCTATGCAAGTGGTGTGTGCGTCGCATTGGACACTGCAGAAGTTTTGAGTTGTATATATGGGTGAACTTTCACCTTAACTTATTTTCAGCGCCCACAGAACAAAGGTTGTCCGCATAGCCTTCGACGGCAAGTTGTGATACGATCGACATCTAATGCAACAGAAAGCTTGCATCCAGATGTGTACGACAGGAGGATGGCTCATGCCTGTCAGTGCCTGCTGTTAGGGGGAATCGCAGCTAGCCCCAGATGTGACAGAAAAGTCGTTGTGTGGAGCAGTGCCCTTGCGTTAACTTTGAAAATGCATACGAGCGTATTCTCAACCAATGAAACCACAACTACACTGCCATGGCCTGTTTGATTAATTCAAGCAGGATGTTCTGCTAGCCAGGCCTGACGCTCCGAAGTTTAGTTCATGTTAGTGGCTGACAGCGATTTTTGAGTGCCGAACTTATACGACGACGTCATCAATAGTTTGTCGTCATCAACATTGTGATTTGCAATGAAATTACTATTTTGGTCGTAATTCCAAAACGAGATAACAGAACACTTCCAAAATGTAAAGGGTTTGTTCTTGGCTGAAACACTGACCCGCCACCAAATATCATCAGGACCTGTTTAGAACTTTTTGAGTTAGTTTGCTTTATAACTAACTAACTAAAACCGACGGTAAACATAACCTCTTTGGCGTCGGTAATAAACTGAAGAATTTGCACAAAGCTGTATACTGCAATACGTCATATTACTCTCCAAACATATGACGGTAATGTTTCATGAGTTGAGAATTAAGTTAGGGAGTCCAGCTATTAACTGACTGTTAAGTAAGTGCACGTATTGATATTACCCAATGTAAAATCCGAATTAAACAAAACTGCTGCCATAAGTCAGGAATGTGTTCATA
>JAWQFJ010003934.1:32500-34306 GCA_034096865.1 Theodoxus fluviatilis
TCTCTCTATCTCTCTCTATCTCTCTCTATCTCTCTCTATCTCTCTCTCTCTATCTCTTTCTCTCTCCCTCTCTCTCTCTCTCTATATATATATATATCGTATGTGTGTATGTATGTGTGTGTTTGTGTGTATGTGTGTGTGCGCGCGTGCGTGCGTGAGTGTGTGTGTGCGAATGTGTGTGTGTGTGCGCGCGCGTGCGCGCGTGTACATGTGTGTGTCTGTTCACCTGTCCGTCTTCACTCTGTCTTTCTGTTCCCATGTTGGAAAATGCGTTGGAATGTGTTGTTTTGTTGTTATATCCATTCTTGGTTAAATTATCTTTGTGGTTAAAATCAAATATCACTCAAAGTTTCCTTTGTGTGACGTGATAACGCCTTGAATATGTCTTTGTCCTTAGTGTTATACGGTATCCTCTAATGGCGCAAGACCATTGAGAGATATATTGGTAATGCCGGGATAGCATTACGGGCTTGATGCAGCGATCAGCTAAAGTCCAAAGGCCCCAGGCCACTCCAAGCCTGATTAACACAAGTACTATTTTATGTTGTGTACCATATTGGCCATATTTCTAACTTGGTGAATGATTCAGCTCGCTCCAAGTTGAATAACCAACACCGAGTTAACGTAATTGTTCATGTCAAATTGTGTTTGTACACTGTACATCAAAGACGATGTTCGGGAAGAGCAAGGTGGTGTAGGATAATACAAAATCTCTCTCTCTCTCTCTCTCACTCACTCACTCTCTCTCTCTCTCTCTCTCTCTCTCTCTCTCTCTCTCTCTCTCTCTCTCTCTCTCTCTCTCTCCTGGGCTAAACTAATTGAAAGATGCTTGTCACATCTTGGTTTTGCATACATTTGGAATAGTGGTGGCACCTTGAACGAGAAAGGTTTCTTAAGATGTCTTAAACAAAGACTGCGGGATTGCTTTTTGCAGGAATGGACCTCGAATCTTGGTACCAGCCATAGATATGCTTTTTATAAGACTTTTAAAATGTCTTTTGAATGTGAACAATATTTATCCTTCATAAACATAAAGAAATTTCGTGATGCTTTTATTCGTTTTCGCTTGGGATGCAATGACCTGAAAATTAATGTACGATCAAGGAAAGATCATAACCCTGACATGAAATGTCCATTCTGCAACGAAACTGAGAATGAGGTACATTTTCTATTATATTGTTGTGTGTACAGCGACATTAGACAGAAATATTTAGTTCGATATTTACAGGATACGGTTTGTACAGATATCGCACGTTTGATAAGTGGAAAAGAGGTTAAAAAAAGACTCGGGACATTTCCATGTACATTTTTTATGCCCTTGAACGACGCTCGCAGAAAATGCAAGAAATGTCACTAGACAGTCAGGATTAGAAGTCACGATGAGTGCCCTGATTAAACCAATTTTATTCTGATGTACATATTACACTCTGTTCTTAAACAACCATGAAACTGTTAGCAGAGACTGACATGTCGATTTATCCGTAAGTTGTAAGCTTTAGTACTCTGCTGTGCCATTGCTTGAATTTGTGTATATCATGGAGTCATTTCTATGATTAGTGGGTCCGTCCGGCTGAAAATAAAACATCAATCAATCACAAATCTCTCTCTCTCTTCTCTCTCTCCTCTCCTCTCCTCTCTCTCTCTCTCTCTCTCTCTCTCCCTTTTCATCCTCCTCCGTCCTCCTCCTCCTCCTCCTAGTCACTGCTGTCCTCCTCCTCCTCCTCCTCCTAGTCCTACCTCCTCCTCCTCCTCCTCTCCTCCTTCCTCCTCCCCGCCTCCTCCTCCTCTCCTCCTCAGAATTGACAA
>JAWQFJ010003935.1:0-5000 GCA_034096865.1 Theodoxus fluviatilis
AAAAACACAACCTCTCGAAAAAAGAGAAGAAAAAAAAGTTTCAGCGCAGAATCAAACCTGGTCATGCATGACCAAGAGTCGAACGCTCTACCAGCTGAGCCATTAGAGAATTGCTATGACAGAGTGTTTGTAAAGCATGTAAATCCAATTCTAAGCTATCGGCCCAGGAACAATCAACCATATATTTTAAACATGATGGATAGGTTCAGGAAGCTCCTATTATGACATGTTTTACTTTCCTTTGGCATGTCATAGACGCTGAATTAACACTCACACAGTCACACAGAGAAGGAAGTGTATTATAGATGTTCAACCCAGACATGTGCATTCGTACTCATTCAGTGATTCACGCACACACCGTGTGTGGTACTGCTACCGAGTACCGTCATTCTACAAGCAACGAGTCAATCCTGTTAACACGATTCATAACTGGTAGGTTTTTAGGCTAGATTCGCTTCGAAAAGTTGCAGAAAATCTGATGGTGGTAACAATCTGACGGTATAACAAGTTTTGACAAGGAAAAAACCAAGCAAGTAATCATTCTGACCGTTGTCAGCCATGTTCACCACGACAACGGCAGGATTCTAACGCATCATGAAGAAGGCTGAAATGGTCGGTGTCGGTGGTTGTTGTGACTCTTGACCGGTACTGTACTCCATGCACCTTAACGGTCCGTGTGATTCGGGTGTAATCTTAAGCTTAACGACGTTTATTGGCAGTATTACACCCGAATCACACATAGACCGCAGGGCGTGCCTTCGGATAACAACTCCTTCTACAGGTCCGCTCAGCCAAAATATGGACGATGTTCCCATATTATATTATGATAGTACATGGTATTGGGGATTGAAAACAACAAAGTTCCCTCTTCGATCGTATCTATTAAACAGTGAAAAATGACTTTTAAAAGTGCGAATTTGTATGATTCAAAACTATACAGGAGTTACTTCCCGTGCCACATTTTCGTAGTTTTGGCCAATCAGAAATTAGGTCAGATTTACTGCGGAGATTTCACCATGGCAGCGTGTGCATGGGCCAATTGTAAACAGTGGCTACATCAAGCTTTTTAAACTTGAAAAATTCTATGAGGTAGGCTGTGTAGCATTTTAATAGTTCCTAGTGCTAGACTTGCAAGCGTGGCGGCTATTATGCAGTCTAGGTGCAGCAGGTTGGGTTATACATAGTAGGGCTGTCTTTCCAGAAGTAGTCTAACGTACTAGCCTTGAAGTTGTCGACAGTGTTCGCAGATACGGCGTATTCACCCTTCTCAAAAAATCTCCTCGCAAATGACGTCACGTTATACGACGTCAAATGATGACGTCACAGATTTTGCAAAATGGAGTCTGTTGAATTGTTTTCATTGAAACACCAAAATGTAAAAAAGTCACTTTCTTTTCAAACCTCGATTCTGAAAATTTGATAATATTGAATGGGACCTAACTTCCAGTCAGTGTGCAAAATCTCAAGGAAATCCGTCCAGTAGTTTTTGAGATATAGGCCGTGGAGACGGGACAGACAGACAGACAGACAGACAGACAGACAGACAGACAGACAGACAGACAGACAGACAGACAGACAGACAGACAGACAGACAGACAGACAGACAGACTAATAAAAACCGCTGGCGCTGAACCTCCAGGTTTTGGCATTTAAAAAAAGATCGGGTTCGAACCCGCAACCTCTCGAGAAAAGAGGGGGAAAACACACACACACATAAAAACCCCCAAAAACACAACCTCTCGAAAAAAGAGAAGAAAAAAAAAGTTTCAGCGCAGAATCAAACCTGGTCATGCATGACCAAGAGTCGAATGCTCTACCAGCTGAGCCATTAGAGAATTGCTATGACAGAGTGTTTGTAAAGCATGTAAATCCAATTCTAAGCTATCGGCCCAGGAACAATCAACCATATATTTTAAACATGATGGATAGGTTCAGGAAGCTCCTATTATGACATGTTTTGCTTTCCTTTGGCATGTCATAGACGCTGAATTAACACTCACACAGTCACACAGAGAAGGAAGTGTATTATAGATGTTCAACCCAGACATGTGCATTCGTACTCATTCAGTGATTCACGCACACACCGTGTGTGGTACTGCTACCGAGTACCGTCATTCTACAAGCAACGAGTCAATCCTGTTAACACGATTCATAACTGGTAGGTTTTTAGGCTAGATTCGCTTCGAAAAGTTGCAGAAAATCTGATGGTGGTAACAATCTGACGGTATAACAAGTTTTGACAAGGAAAAAACCAAGCAAGTAATCATTCTGACCGTTGTCAGCCATGTTCACCACGACAACGGCAGGATTCTAACGCATCATGAAGAAGGCTGAAATGGTCGGTGTCGGTGGTTGTTGTGACTCTTGACCGGTACTGTACTCCATGCACCTTAACGGTCCGTGTGATTCGGGTGTAATCTTAAGCTTAACGACGTTTATTGGCAGTATTACACCCGAATCACACATAGACCGCAGGGCGTGCCTTCGGATAACAACTCCTTCTACAGGTCCGCTCAGCCAAAATATGGACGATGTTCCCATATTATATTATGATAGTACATGGTATTGGGGATTGAAAACAACAAAGTTCCCTCTTCGATCGTATCTATTAAACAGTGAAAAATGACTTTTAAAAGTGCGAATTTGTATGATTCAAAACTATACAGGAGTTACTTCCCGTGACACATTTTCGTAGTTTTGGCCAATCAGAAATTAGGTCAGATTTACTGCGGAGATTTCACCATGGCAGCGTGTGCATGGGCCAATTGTAAACAGTGGCTACATCAAGCTTTTTAAACTTGAAAAATTCTATGAGGTAGGCTGTGTAGCATTTTAATAGTTCCTAGTGCTAGACTTGCATGCGTGGCGGCTATTATGCAGTCTAGGTGCAGCAGGTTGGGTTATACATAGTAGGGCTGTCTTTCCAGAAGTAGTCTAACGTACTAGCCTTGAAGTTGTCGACAGTGTTCGCAGATACGGCGTATTCACCCTTCTCAAAAAATCTCCTCGCAAATGACGTCACGTTATACGACGTCAAATGATGACGTCACAGATTTTGCAAAATGGAGTCTGTTGAATTGTTTTCATTGAAACACCAAAATGTAAAAAAGTCACTTTCTTTTCAAACCTCGATTCTGAAAATTTGATAATATTGAATGGGACCTAACTTCCAGTCAGTGTGCAAAATCTCAAGGAAATCCGTCCAGTAGTTTTTGAGATATAGGCCGTGGAGACGGGACAGACAGACAGACAGACAGACAGACAGACAGACAGACAGACTAATAAAGTCTGTAGGACCTCCAGTAAACCTGGAGGGATAAAGTCTGTAGGACCTCCAGTAAACCTGGAGGGATAAAAACCGCTGGCGCTGAACCTCCAGGTTTTGGCATTTAAAAAAAGATCGGGTTCGAACCCGCAACCTCTCGAGAAAAGAGGGGGAAAACACACACACACATAAAAACCCCAAAAAACACAACCTCTCGAAAAAAGAGAAGAAAAAAAAAGTTTCAGCGCAGAATCAAACCTGGTCATGCATGACCAAGAGTCGAACGCTCTACCAGCTGAGCCATTAGAGAATTGCTATGACAGAGTGTTTGTAAAGCATGTAAATCCAATTCTAAGCTATCGGCCCAGGAACAATCAACCATATATTTTAAACATGATGGATAGGTTCAGGAAGCTCCTATTATGACATGTTTTGCTTTCCTTTGGCATGTCATAGACGCTGAATTAACACTCACACAGTCACACAGAGGAGGAAGTGTATTATAGATGTTCAACCCAGACATGTGCATTCGTACTCATTCAGTGATTCACGCACACACCGTGTGTGGTACTGCTACCGAGTACCGTCATTCTACAAGCAACGAGTCAATCCTGTTAACACGATTCATAACTGGTAGGTTTTTAGGCTAGATTCGCTTCGAAAAGTTGCAGAAAATCTGATGGTGGTAACAATCTGACGGTATAACAAGTTTTGACAAGGAAAAAACCAAGCAAGTAATCATTCTGACCGTTGTCAGCCATGTTCACCACGACAACGGCAGGATTCTAACGCATCATGAAGAAGGCTGAAATGGTCGGTGTCGGTGGTTGTTGTGACTCTTGACCGGTACTGTACTCCATGCACCTTAACGGTCCGTGTGATTCGGGTGTAATCTTAAGCTTAACGACGTTTATTGGCAGTATTACACCCGAATCACACATAGACCGCAGGGCGTGCCTTCGGATAACAACTCCTTCTACAGGTCCGCTCAGCCAAAATATGGACGATGTTCCCATATTATATTATGATAGTACATGGTATTGGGGATTGAAAACAACAAAGTTCCCTCTTCGATCGTATCTATTAAACAGTGAAAAATGACTTTTAAAAGTGCGAATTTGTATGATTCAAAACTATACAGGAGTTACTTCCCGTGACACATTTTCGTAGTTTTGGCCAATCAGAAATTAGGTCAGATTTACTGCGGAGATTTCACCATGGCAGCGTGTGCATGGGCCAATTGTAAACAGTGGCTACATCAAGCTTTTTAAACTTGAAAAATTCTATGAGGTAGGCTGTGTAGCATTTTAATAGTTCCTAGTGCTAGACTTGCATGCGTGGCGGCTATTATGCAGTCTAGGTGCAGCAGGTTGGGTTATACATAGTAGGGCTGTCTTTCCAGAAGTAGTCTAACGTACTAGCCTTGAAGTTGTCGACAGTGTTCGCAGATACGGCGTATTCACCCTTCTCAAAAAATCTCCTCGCAAATGACGTCACGTTATACGACGTCAAATGATGACGTCACAGATTTTGCAAAATGGAGTCTGTTGAATTGTTTTCATTGAAACACCAAAATGTAAAAAAGTCACTTTCTTTTCAAACCTCGATTCTGAAAATTTGATAATATTGAATGGGACCTAACTTCCAGTCAGTGTGCAAAATCTCAAGGAAATCCGTCCAGTAGTTTTTGAGATATAGGCCGTGGAGACGGGACAGACAGACACACACACACACA
>JAWQFJ010003935.1:10000-19572 GCA_034096865.1 Theodoxus fluviatilis
ACCAAGACAAGACATTAGTCAGAGTAACATAACCATAAAACTAAAATGGGAAAATTACACATAAATGCCAGCATCAATTAATGGAATATTCAAGGCATTTAAAGAAAATTCAACAGTTTACGTTGTGTTATTATATCCAAAAGTGAAAAACCTACAGGGAGCTGGCAATACTTGTTAGAACTGAACATGAGGTGGTGATGCTAACATTCTAAATGACAACAGTGAATGGGTCACTCATTTGCCTCTAAAATAGCAGTGTAACTAGACAACTCCGGACGACCCAGCCCAAATGACAGAGTATCCATGGGGAATAACATCTACCAATTAAGCACTCCATAGTCCATGAATAATCCTATCATGACTATTTCCCAGGAGTATTATCTAAGTTACCAAATCACCTGATCTATCATAATCAAATTGCTAGTAGTGATGGCCACTTGAACATAGCAAAAGACTGCCAGAACTAACGGAATTTGATTCTTAATTACCAACAAGGAAAGCAACCAGAAAACAATATTATTTCTCGACAGTTGGAAAAGGAAACTTCTCTCTCTTCTTCTTACTCAGATTGGTTAAAAAAATCTCTCGGTCCCTCATCATTAACTAGAATAACTACAAGAAAATTACAAATCAATTGATTTCCAAACTTACCCCGAACCCCATGGTCAGTCTAATGATGTCATGAATGACGTCAGAAGAAAAAAATGCATTGATTGTAAACTAACACTGAAAGAACAAAACTAGTGATTGGTCATGGTGGCACACAAGTGCACCTTGTCACATATACATATTTTGAAGTGACTTTGACCCTGAACTATGGAAGATAACTGTTTCAAACTTCATAACAGTGTAGTACACATCTTATACTTTCATCATGAAAAGCATTTGGTCACATATCATCCAGGTCAAGATCACTTTGACCCTTATGAAATGTGACCGAAATTGGGTAGTGAACCACTAAAAGTGACCATATCTCATGGTAGAAAGTGCCAAAAAGCACCATTGTGCTTCCTATGTCTTGAATTAACAGCTTTGTGTTGCATGACCTCGGATGACCTTGACGTTGGGTCAAGGCCACATGTATTTTGGTAGGAAAATGTGTAAAGCATTTCTTAGTGTATGATATCATTGCTAGGTGTAGTTGTTTGACCTTGACCTTGAGTGTCACCTGCAGGTCAAGGTCATTCAAAGGTCAAGGTCAAGCATATGAGTCATATGGTCTTTGCCCTTCTTTTTTCGGGAGGTAGCAGGTTCGAACCCAACCTGTTTTTTGACTCACATGCGAAACTAAAGTGAGTCTATGTACTCACCCGTTTCGTCCGTCCGGGCGTCCGGGCGTCCGGACGTGCGTACAAACTTTAACGTTGGATTTTTATTGGACACTATTAAGTCTATCAACACCCAATTTGGCATGATGGTGTATGATAACAAGGCGTACAAAAACATACATAGCCAATTTCAAATTTTCCCTATTTTTGACTGAAGTTTTAGAGATTGGATACCTGACCTATATATGGTTTCTAGGGCAAAGTAATCCCTATCTTTTGATACCAGTTTGATTGGCCTTGATTCAAGGTCAAGGTCACAGGAGCTCTTCAAAGTTCGATTGTATACATTTTTTTTGTGACCTTGACCCTGAACTATGTAAGATTAATCTTCCAAACTTCATAGCATTGTAGTACACATGTTATACTTTCATACAAGGTCACCCGTGTCATCCGTCCGAGCGATCGGCGTCTGGGCGTCCTGTAATTCTTAAAAACTTTAATGTTGGATTTTTCTCGGAGACTATTAAGTCTATCAACACCCAATTTGGCATGACGGTGTAGGATGACAAGGGGCCTCACAAAAAATACATAGTGACTTGACCTTGCTTCAAGGTCAAGGTCACAGGAGCTCTTTAAATTTGGATTGTATACATATTTTGAAATGACCTTGACCCTGAACTATGGAAGATTACCCTTCCAAACTTCATAACATTGTAGTACACATGTTATACTTTCATCATGAGACACATTTGGTCACATATCATAAAGGTCAAGGTAGTGAACCACTAAAAGTGACTATATCTCATGGTAGAAATTGCCAATAAGCACCATTGTGCTTCCTGTGTCTTGAATTAACAGCTTTGTGTTGCATGACCTTGACCTTGGGACAAGGCCACATGCATTTTGGTAGGAAAAATGTGTGAAGCAGTTCTTAATGTATGATGTCATTGGTAGGTTTAGTTGTTTGACCTTGACCTTGAAGATCACCTGAAGGACAAGGTCATGTAAAGGTCAAGGTCAAGCATGTGAGTCGTATGGGCTTTGCCCTCCTTGTTTGTGGGTTTTTGTGTGTGTGTGTGTGTATTTTTCCCCGCTCTTTTCTCGAGAGGTTGCAGATTCGAATCCGATCTTCTTTTTTTATGCCAAAACCTGAAGGTTCAATTCAGTGGCAGCGGTTTTTATTTTATTCCTACAGGTTTACTGGGGGTCCTCACAGCTTTATAGATAAGCTCACTTGGTAGCACATCGAATATTTTTTGTCGCTGGGACATGCTTGGTTGTAGGGGATGCGCGTACGGGTTCGAATCCGCACAGAAGCTTCTTTTTGACTCACATGCGAAGCAAAAGTGAGTCTATGTACTCACCCGTTTCGTCCGTCCGGGCGTCCGGGCATCCGGGCGTCCGGGCGTCCAAAAACTTTAACATTGGATTTTTCTCAGAGACTATTAAGTCTATCAATACCAAATGTGGCATGATGGTGTATGATGACAAGGCCTCAAAAACATACATAGTGACTGGACATTGCTTCAAGGTCAAGGTCGCAGGGGCCATTCATGTTGTCTAAAAAACAGCCATTTTTCACATTTTCTCAATTTTCTCTGAAGGTTTTGAGATTGGATACCTGACCTATATATGGTATATAGGGCGAAGTAACCCCTATCTTCTCATATCAGTTTGGTTGACCTTGCTTCAAGGTCAAGGTCACAAGAGATCTTCAAATTTGGAGTGTATACATATTTTGAAGCGACCTTGCCCCAGAACTATGGAAGAAAACTCTTCCAAACTTCATAACATTGTAGTACACATGTTATACTTTCATCGTGAGACACATTTGGTCACATATCATCAAGGTCAAGGTCACTTTGACCCTTATGAAATGTGACCAAAATGGGGTAGTGAACCACTAAAAGTGACTATATCTCATGGTAGAAATTGCCAATAAGCACCATTGTGCTTCCTATGTCTTGAATGAACAGCTTTGTGTTGCATGGCCTTGGATGACCTTGACAGGTCAAGGTCACATGTATTTTGGTAGGAAAAATGTGTAAAGCATTTCTTAGTGTATGATGTCATTGCTAGGTTTAGTTGTTTGACCTTGACCTTGAAGATCGCCTGAAGGTCAAGGTCATGTAAAGGTCAAGGTCAATCATGTGAGTCGTATGGGCGTTGCCTTTCTTGTTTTATGTGTGTATGGTATTCGAGAGAGAGAGAGAGCCACCACACCCGTTGTTGTACACGTGAGAGGTTGCAGGTTCGAACCAGATATTTTTGACTCACATGCGAAGCAAAAGTGAGTCTATGTACTCGCCCTTTTCGTCCGTCCGGGCGTCCGGGCGTCTGTAAAAAACTTTAACGTTGGATTTTTCTCGGACACTATTAAGTCTATCAACACCCAATTTCGCATGATGGTGTAGGATGACAAAGTGTACAAAAACATACATAGTGACTTGACCTTGCTTCAAGGTCAAGGTCGCAGGGGCCGTTACTGTTGCCTAAAAAACAGCCATTTTTCACATTTTCCCAATTTTCTCAAACGTTTTTGAGATTGGATACCTGACCTATATATGGTATATAGGGTAAAGTAAGCCCTATCTTTTGATATCATTTTAATTGAACTTGCTTCAAGGTCAAGGTCACAAGAGCTCTTGAAATTTGAATTGTATACATATTTTGAAGTGACATTGACCCTGAACTATGGAAGATAACTCTTCCAAACTTCATAAGATTGTAGTACACATGTTATACTTTTATACTAGGTCACCAGTGTCGTTCGTCTGGGCGTCTTGGCAGCTGTCCGAGCGGCCGTCCAGGCGGCCGGGTGTCCTGTCATCCGTAAAAAAAACGTTAACATTTACTTTTTCTCGGAGACTATTAAGTCTATCAACACCCAATTTGGCATAGTGGTGTATGATGCCTAGGCGTACAAAAACATACACAGTGACTTGACCTTGCTTCCAGGTCAAGGTCACAGGAGCTCTTTAAAGTTGGATTGTATACATATTTTGAAGTGACCTTGACACCGAACTATGAAAGATAACTCTTCCAAACTTCACAACATTGTAGAACACATGTTATACTTTCATACTAGGTCACCCGTGTCATTTGGTTGGGCTTCCGAGCGTCTGGGCGTCCGGGCGTCCGAGCGTCCTGCCATCCGTAAAAAACTTAAACATTGGATTTTTCTCGGAGACTATTAAGTCTATCAACACCCAATTTGGCATAATGGTGCATGATGACTAGGCGTACAAAAACATACACAGTGACTTGCCCTTGCTTCCAGGTCAAGGTCGCAAGGGCCGCAAATGTAAAAAAACAGACTTTTTCACATTTTCCCAATTTTCTCTGAAGTTTTTTAGATTGGATAGCTGACCTATATGTGGAATATAGGGCAAAGTAAACCATATCTTTTGATACCAGTTTGATTGGCCTTGCTTCAAGGTCAAGGTCACAGGAGCTCTTCAAAGTTTGATTGTATACATATTTTGAAGTGACCTTGACCCTGAACTATGGAAGAAAACTCTTCCAAACTTCATAACATTGTAGTACACATGTTATACTTTTATCATTGGACACGTTTGGTCCTATATCATCCAGGTCAAGGTCACTTTGACCCTTATGAAATGTGACCAAAATTGGGTAGTGAACCACTAAAAGTGACCATAGCTCAAGGTAGAAAGTGCCAATAAGCACCATTGTGCTTGATATGTATTGAATTAACAGCTTTGTGTTGCATGACCTTGGATGACCTTGCATGACGTTGGATGACGTTGGGTCAAGGTCACATGTATTTTGGTAGGAAAATGTGCAAAGCATTTCTTAGTGTATGTTGTTAGACCTTGACCTTGAATGTCACCTGAAGGTCAAGGTCATGTAAAGGTCAAGGTCAAGCATGTGAGTCCTATGGGACATTCTCATTAACGCACCCTGCAGGAGTTATCTTCGGCGCTCTCTGTCGAAAAACAACGCGTTAGGTAGAATCACCTAGTTCCGGTCGATTCTCGAAGCGTCTGCACTGAATAGATATTTGCTAGATCGCTCAAAGTACATGCATGTGGGGGTGGAAAACAGTACTGTGTCATGTAAAGCTCGAATGAGAAGCAGCAGATAACTGTTTAGTTCTGGCTTGAATTGACAATTTCGTTTCCTTGGTCTGGCGAGGACCGAAAATTCACTATCAAATCGAGTCGAGTGATCAACTTGCCCGCACGGCGTAATGTATAGCCTTTAGGCCTAACTTGTAAGATCGGGTCGATAATGACAAGAAAATGGCATTAAAACACAAAAAAGTTTCATTACAACTAAAATCACCGATTATATTAATAAGTGACTATTTTTACACTTACAGCTAGTACTCAAACTTTACAACGCAAACAAAACACACCTGCGGGGAGTGTCGTGGTCTCGCAATCGCATCAAAACTCGATGCACGAGTGATCGTTTCACTATCTGATACGACATGGTATTCCAGCAAACAAGCAACTACTGCAACTTCATGAAGTTATTGAAATCTCAAAGTGTGATGTCAGACATCGATTGACCGATCGAATTCGACTGCAGCTGCCGGTTGCGTTCTCGAATATTTCGTCTGCACTGAATACTATAGATCGCTCAAAGTATGTGGGGGTGGAAAACAGTACTGTGTCATTTGCCATAACCATCGTGGCAAAATTATTGATGGAAAAGTTGTCAAGCTACATGGCATTCCAGCAAACAAGCAACTACTGCAACTTCATGAAGTTATTGAAATCTCAAAGTGTGATGTCAGACACGATTGACAGATGAGTTGGACTGCAGCTGCCGAATCAAACGTAAGCGCTGCCCCCAAGCTCGTTTAAGTTGCTTGTGATCGTTTCGCTATCTGATCCGACAATAATTACTAAACATTGATATCAAAAGCACTATTCAAAATTTTTGGCGGGTGGTCTACCCCGCACAACTAAAATCTACGGTTAATAATATCATCTCCACAAGCCGAACTACGTGAAGTTATACATTACGCCGATACGAGTGCGCGCAAGTTGATCGACTGGATGATAGTGAATTTTCGGTCCTCGCCAGACCAGGCCGGGAAACGAAATTGTCAATTCAAGCCAGAACTAAACAGTTATCTGCTGCTACTCATTCGAGCTTTACATGAAACATTATATCACACTAGCTCGATCGTCTGCTAGCGTAGTGACTTTGGTTCGATCGCGTACGTCTGCTAGCCAGCTATAACTACGTACGGTGAGGTTTGTTTACTTATCTTCTGTGGGTTTTGTGCAGAAAGTATACGTTAAAACAGTCTAATATGACTATTTTCGATTAGTTTTTAATCTAATTAATCTTTTTGCGTGCTTTAATGTCATCCTTTTGCCACGATCTAGCGATCATCCCATGAGCTTCTATTTTTACCAGTCTACCGGAACTAGGGGACGTAAAGGGACAAAACTTGGGCTGTATTTCCGTTTCAGAAGTGAGAATGTCCCAGGGGCTTTGCCTTTCTTGATCTGTTTGTGTAGTTGTTGTTTTGTTTTTCCTGTAAATCTGTGCGCTGAAATTAACTAGTGACTTATTCGACTATTACAGTTCACGTCTTCTGTCGCCGGCTTATTTCGCCTTGAAATTTACGGCAAGGACATGACAAACCCCATGCAAATGACCTACGAGCTGCTGTGCAAGTATCTCATCAGAATCGACCATGTGAGTGATTCCACTTCCGAGAGTGCAGATACGCGCCTCCTCTTACGTGTTGGACGTGGAGGGCATTTTGCTCACTAGCCTTCATTGGCTTGTGCCATCTTTCCCTTCTTCTGTCCATCTGTCTTCTTTGGGTTTGTCTGGTTGCCATCCATGTATTTGTCTGTGTCTGTGTGTCTCGGTCTGTGTGTCTGTGGGTGTGGGTGTCTGTGTGTCTGTCTGTGTGTCAGTCTGTGTGTCTGTCTGTGTGTCTGTCTGTGTGTCTGTCCGTGTGTCTGTCTGTCTGTCTGTCTGTCTGTCTGTTTTGTCTGTCTGTCTGTCTGAGTGCGTGTCTGTCTGTCTGTCTGTCCGTCTGCTTGTCTGCCTGACTTGTCTGTCTTGTCTGTCTTGTCTGTCTTATCTGTCTTGTCTGTCTTGTCTGTCTTATCTGTCTAGTCTCGTTTGTCTTGTCTTGTCTGTCTTTGTCTGTCTTGTCTGTCCGTCCGTCCGTCTGTCCGTCAGTGTGTGTCTGTTCATCTGTCTTTGTCTGTCCGTCCGTCCGTCCGTCCGTCCGTCCGTCCGTCCGTCCGCCTGCCTGCCTCATTGCCTGCCTTCCTGCCTGTCTGCATGCCTGCCTAGTTTGCTCTGTCCTGTCTGCTCGGCTCTCTTTTGTCTGCCTGTCTGTCTGTCTGTCTGTTTGGCTGACTGGCTGTCTGTCTGTCTGTCTGTCTGTCTGTCTGTCTGTCTGTCTGTCTGTCTGTCTGTCTGTCTGTCTCTCTGTCTGTCTGTCTCTCTGTCTGTTCTCTCTCTCTCTCTCTCTCTCTCTCTCTCTCTCTCTCTCTCTCTCTCTCTCTCATGTGGATATACTAGTGTTGATGTGTATTTCATGTGTGTAAACGTGTGAATGAGTGCATGCGTGCGTGTGTGTGTGCGTGCGTGCGTGTGTATGTATGTGTGTGTGTGTGTGTGTGTGTATGTGTGCATCTGTCTTGTCCGTGCGTTCGTCCGTCTTTCTGTATGTGTGTGTGTGTGTGTGTGTGTCTGTCCATCTGTCTTTGTCCGTCGGTCCCTCCGTCCGTCCGTCTCTCCGTCATTCCCTCCGTCCGTCTCTCCGTCCGTCCCTCCGTCCGTCCCTCCGTCCCCCGTCCGTCCGTCCCTCCGTCCGTCCCTCCGTCCGTCCCTCCTCCGTCCCTCCGTCCGTCCCTCCGTCCCTCCGTCCGTCCCTCCGTCCCTCCGTCCCTCCGTCCGTCCCTCCGTCCGTCCGTCCCTCCGTCCCTCCGTCCGTCCGTCCCTCCGTCCCTCCGTCCCTCCGTCCCTCCCTCCCTCCGTCCCTCCGTCCGTCCCTCCGTCCGTCCCTCCGTCCCTCCGTCCCTCCGTTCCTCCTTCCTCCGTTCCTCCGTCCCTCCGTCCGCCCCTCCGCCCCTCCGTCCCTCCGTCCCTCCGTCCGTCCCTACGTCCCTCCGTCCCTCCGTCCCTCCGTCCCCCCTCCGTCCCTCCGTCCCTCCGTCCCTCCGTCCCTCCGTCCCTCCGTCCGTCCCTCCGTCCCTCCGTTCCTCCGTCCCTCCGTCCGTCCCTCCGTCCCTCCGTCCCTCCGTCCGTCCCTCCGTCCCTCCGTCCGTCCCTCCGTCCCTCCGTCCGTCCGCCCCTCCATCCCTCCGTCCCTCCGTCCCTCCGTTCTTCCGTCCTTCCCTCCGTCCCTCCGTCCATCTGTCTTTGTCCGTCTCTCCGTCCGTCCCTTTCTCCCTCCTTTCGTCCCTTTGTCCCTCCGTCCGTCTGTCCGTCCGTCCCTCCGTCCGTCCCTCCGTCCCTCCGTCCCTCCGTCCCTCCGTCCCTCCGTCCCTCCGTCCCTCCGTCCGTCCGTCCCCCCGTCCGTCCGTCCGTCCGTCCCCCGTCCGTCCGTCCGTCCGTCCGTCCGTCCGTCCGTCCGTCCCTCCGTCCCTCCGTCCCTCCGTCCCTCCGTCCGCCCCTCCGTCCGTCCGCCCCTCCGTCCCTCCGTCCCTCCGTCCCTCCGTCCGTCCGCCCCTCCGTCCCTCCGTCCCTCCGTCCCTCCGTCCGCCCCTCCGTCCGTCCGTCCCTTCGTCCCTCCGTCCCTCCGTCCCTCCGTCCATCTGTCTTTGTCCGTCCGTCCCTCCGTCCCTCCGTTCCTCCCTCCCTCCGTCCGTCCCTCCGTCCGTCCGTCCGTCCCTCCGTCCGTCCCTCCGTCCGTCCCTCCGTCCGTCCGTCCGTCCCTCCGTCCGTCCCTCCGTCCGTCCGTCCCTCCGTCCGTCTTTCCGTCCGTCTTTCCGTCCGTCTTTCCGTCCGTCCCTTTGTCCCTCCGTCCGTCCCTTTGTCCCTCCGTCCGTGCGTCCGTCCCTCCGTCCGTCCGTTTGTCCCTCCGTCCCTCCGTCCGTCTCCGTCCGTCCCTCCGTCCCTCCGTCCCTCCGTCCATCTGTCTTTGTCTGTCGGTCCTTCCGTCCGTCCGTCTCTCCGTCCGTCCCTCCGTCAGTCCCTCCGTCCTTCCCTCCGTCCCTCCGTCCATCTGTCTTTGTCCGTCTGTCCCTCCGTCCGTCCGTCTCTCCGTCCGTCCGTCCGTCCCTCCGTCCGTCCCTCCGTCCGTCCCTCCGTCCGTCCCTCCGTCCGTCCGTTCCTCCGTCCGTCCCTCCGTCC
>JAWQFJ010003936.1:0-12805 GCA_034096865.1 Theodoxus fluviatilis
GACGCGCGCAATCTCTGACATCCGAGAACCATAGAACCCTAAACTAAAAAATCCCTAGCAATTTCATGGGATAAACCCTGGTTGCAAACACTCTCGCTCGTTCGGTGCATGCGTGCACACACACACACACAGCGCGCGCGTTTGTGTTGATTTTCGCGCGTGTGTGCCTGCATGCGTGCTCGAAACATATACCGAGCGATGCACCCAGTTGAATACAACCGAGCAGACTGACTGAAGTACAGCGAGTTCAAGGCTCAGGTAAACAGGAGCCTCATGACCCCGTTCCTCTGCAGACATCTGACTCCATCCACGGAGGGCTGACAGGGAGATGGGCTGACTTCAGTCTCTTCCTATCAGGCACGAGTCACCTAGGTTTGGGTGGACAGGCTTCATGTAATTTCAATGCAGTCTGTCTCGTACGTCTTCGCACAGGGAGACACTCGCTCACATTTGCATTTCTTTCTTGTATATCCAGGCTGAGGACCAGTCTGTAACATGGCCTGAAGCTACTAGAGAGACGACGTGAGATAGCAGTAGGCGACTAATGAATTCTGACGGTGTTTTTCCCTCCCTGTAAAAAATCGAACAAAGCAGAACGTTGTACCCAGATTTAACAGCTATTCCTTTATTGCTCTTTCCTTTTCTGCCGGTATATATAGACATGCTCGCAATGAGAGGCTAGGTGTGCGTGGTTAAAATAAGCAGAAGTTTTATGCTCTGCACACCGATTTTTGTCATGTAAATGGAAGCGGTAGTGCAAGGAGAAAAATGCCGGGGCCATTCATACAGGCAGTACGTATATCGTAATTTCTATCACCAGTCGTTCATGTATGCCATAGCGAATGTAAACTGAGTTATGTCCCCTGCATGCACGCTGATAACTACGTGATATATTAACATTTGAATTTAGGCGACATTTTCAATACCAGTTGCCTGTCTGTTTAATCAGTACTGATGGCCGATCGACCCAATTGTATTTCGTGAAAAGACCCGCAAATAGAGAAATAGGGACGTTCTATTCTTTATTGTGACACTTTTCAACATGAGTCAAACCTTATTAAACATCTTTTAAAGATGTCTGTGATGAACTGCAGGTCATGCATGCGTGTGTTGGAAGTCACTCAACTGTGAAAGTGTCACTGAAATCGACGACTTTCGAGACTTGTTACAGTGGCACTTGTATAGCTCTGCCTCCTTGAGGCTTTCCCTGGTGAGTCAGTTGAAGTCGGTAGCAACATAGCCCTGCCTTTGTAACGTGCCTGTTCCAGCTGTCGCTCACCACGAGCTAGAGGGCGCTCCGAGAGCGCAAACCTCCGCCAAGGAAACCAAGATTTACATGGCCTGTAAAATTCAGGCAGCATGATCTGCTAGCCAGGCCTGACGCTACAAAGTTTAGTTCATTTTAGTGCCTGCTAGCGGTCTCTGAGTGTGAAATGCATACGCCGGCGGCATCAATAGTTTGACGTCATCAACTTCGAGATGCGCGGAAAAATATCTCTTTATGCTTCCAATTTCGTAATTAAATAACCCCCAGGACTTAATGGTTTGTTCCTTGGGTGAAGCCCTGACCGTGCACTAAATTTAATCAGAATCCGTGTCGAACTTATTGAAATATTTTGTCGAATAACAAACTAACCGAGGGAAAAAATGACCACCTTGGCAGATATAATGACATAATTCAGCATTGCATTGCTAAGCATAAGAAACACCAAGAAAATGCTACAATGAATTGTGCCGGTAAACTGACAGTGTTGAAGTTGAAATCGCAACAATGGATAGCAAGCTGTAATCAATTTGAGCTATGTCCTGAACAACCACACAAAACAGAAATTAAAGGGGGGGGGGGGGGGGGGGGGGGGGGGGGAAATCAAATGTGAAGAAAATTAGCGGAAAACCCCGGAAATACATTGCAGGATATAAAGCTAAGATGCGACACAAAATAAAACCCTAATCGCAGTTAGGAGAAAAATTCGTGATCCTAGTTTTTACAAAAATATTGTCACTTTTCCTGAATTTTATGTCATCACCACTTTCTATGTTTTATGAGATCTGTTGATCTCATCTACACTTGCTAAATTTTTAAAAATATTCCGTTGCATATTAGTACAGGTCTATTATTTTTCAAATAAAACGAATGTATTTATGCGAATTATGTGATGAATTGGATGGCAAAGCTGTTTTCATGAAAGAATTGCAATTTCGAGTAAGCTGAACTTAGAAAAATTGCAAAAGCTCGTTATGAAGGTGAGTCACCATGACTCGACGTATGAAAAGAACCCCGAAAATACCATGCATGGTTAAATAAAAGCTTAAATATGCACTAAACACATAAAATATTCAACATTTTGGAATTAAGACAGTTTTTCTTCTCCGATATTAGATTGTGTGTAGAATTCTCAAACCCATTTTTCGTGACTGAAAAAAAAATGTTCCAAGTCTAGCTTGCAGGGAAAGCTCTGAAAATGATTCTCGTCTTTCCTTCCCAACCAATAAAATGCCGAAAATAAAATTCCTCCTTTTTCTTCTTCTTAAAAAACTAAATTATTGTACTTTTCAGGTAATTATGGTATGACTGTTAATTATCCGTGAATTTTTTTTTCTCTCCCAAGAAAACGTTTAGTTTGTTTAGTCAAGTTTCCCGAGGCAACAAGCAGCAACATCTCACTAATATTGCTACGGTGCGTGTAGTGTTGTGTACACAGAATAATAGGCACAGAGCGTGCCGTCAGTGGACTTGAAAGATTGCGTGCCGACGTGCCATATCCGTGCATTCCAGACCTGCTCTCACCCGTGCAGGCTCCGCTTCTGCCTCGCTGCACACGGGATACGACACATGCAGTTCCCACGCTGCATTCGTGCCGCGAGCGCTGGATCCTTGCACATAAACATGTATCTCGGACACGCACTGTTAATAATCACGCAGTTTGTACAGAGGGTTTGCAGTGTGTCCAGTGTACTTCTAGCACGCCCTGTACACCTCCTTTGGCGAATTATACACGAATTGCGCAGGACTAATTGACTACACGCAAGAAGCGTGCGTTCTGTAAAAAAGCACCATGTGTAAATTACTCTGCACTGTTGCTGTATGCTAAATTATAGACTATAAATGCAGCGCGCATTTAATATAACACTCCACACCTGTAGGTGAGAACTAAGAACGATGTACTATATATATAAGTGATAAGAATCCACTGTGCGTGCAAGGAATATAGACATGCAGGCTCAGACACAAGCACGCACACGTACATGTGCAGATGTGTACACACATACATACGTGCAATCACATCACTGCAAACTTAAACATGTGTGCTTTCGCGTAGGCACACACACACATGCACAAAAAACAAACATTCCAGCCCACACGTGTACGCACGCACACACACACACACACACACACACACACACACTCACACACACACACACACACGCGCGCGCGCGCGCGCAAACACACACACACATGCACACACGCACGCGCGGGCGCTCAGAATACACGCAAGCACGCAACAAACCCACGCATACACCCACACACTCATACACGCACGCACGCACGCACGCACGCACGCATGCACACACAAACACACACCGCTGCTCTCTCTCTCTCTCTCTCTCTCTCTCTCTCTCTCTCTCTCTCTCTCTCTCTCTCTCCCTCTCTCTCAACGCACATCCCCCCTCCCCATCTCTACACACATACATGAATACACGCACGCACGCACACACAAACACATACAGACACACACTCATGCACACAGAGATGCACACACACACACACACACATACGCAAACACATACACACGCACACACACAGGCACACACACACACACACATCTCTCCACACATACATAAATACACGCACGCACACTCGCACACAGACACTCACACACACACACACACACACACACACACACACACACACACACACACGCACACACGCACACACGCAAACACACCGCTGCTCTCTCTCTCTCTCTCTCTCTCTCTCCGCAACCCCCCCCCCCCCTCCACTCCACACACACACACACATCTCTACACATATACATGAATACACGCACGCACACACAAACACACACAGACACACACAGATGCACACTCACGCACATACAGATGCACACGCACGCACATACACTCGCACACACACACACACAGACACACACATCTCTCCACACATACATAAATACACGCACTCACACTCACACACACACACAGATGCACAAGCACGCACACACGCACACACACTCACTTACACACACACACGCACACACACATACACACACGCACACACACATAACACACACACACACACACACAAGGACGTACACACACACACACACACACACACACACACACACACGCGCACACACACACACACACACACACACACACTCACACACACACGCCGCTGCTCTCTACGCATACTCTGCGTTGCATTGTGCGAAGCATTCTACTGTACAGTACATGCACTGCCGACTACTCCAGAGAGCGGAAGGGGTTAGAGCGGTGACAGGCTGCGTGGCTAGACTAGACCCCGACAGAGGAGAAACCAAGACCGCTCTCTCTGGCTCCTCTAGCGAAGGCGTCCACAGTCGTAAGCTGTGTTGGAGAGGGCTGCAAGGCTGTGTGAAGCTGTCAGTCCTACGCACGTATACGCCCAAGTCAAAGGGTGACCGAGTCATCCTTTACGTCTGAACTGGTATCGATTAACCTGATTTACTAAACGCCTTCTGCTCAACTGTTGAAATTAGTAAAGGAAAATTGCTTCTAGTAAGCTTTTGAATAGTTTCTGCACTCGCTTCAACAGTCGTATCCTTCGAAGTCCATGCCACAGAGCCAACATCAAAAAGGGGGCGTAGAGCACATGATCTCAGGCTGGAACCGAACGTGGGACCTCCCAGTTATCTTCCGAGTGCTCTGTTGCACACTCTGTATCGAAACGTGCATGAGTCACTCTTCCCGTATCTACTCTAATGCCGATAAGGGAACATTTATAAATGTATATTGCGCGACTGTTTACCGTGCATAAGAAAATTAACTGCTGTAAATTTCTCAGCAACCTCTCTAATCGTATTGAACATGGTGTTCCGACGAGTCATTTTGTGATTCATGTCTTCGTTTGAACACTGTGAAGGTGACGAGTTGAGGCTGAGTATTTTGTTCCTTTGTTGCGCGCCTACACGTTGAGCCAAAGGGTATTCCAGAAGCTTAAAGGTACAACGACCATCGGATTTATCATGGACGATTGTTCACAACCACTCCAAACGTGAATGAATGGTTAACCTATGTTGCCTTTCCTCCCTTTCGAAGTCTTGACAAGACTAATGGTAAATATCAAACATAACTAAGTAATATTAAAAAGCCTTTGTCGAACTTACCGTCAAAGACTGTAAAAGCTCTAAGATAATCGTGAGTATATTTTTTTCCGAGTGGATGTGAGATACTTGCAGAGAAAGTCTACTACATTCCATTGCAAATCCACGAGTTGTATGGAGAGCACACGGACGTAAAGTTCATGTGTCACTGAAGACGTTATCCCTTTATGTTACCATCGTCATCGCCATTGTCGCCTGCAGTGATGGCGATTCTCGTAGCTGGCTACTATTGTCGTGTTTACAGTGATGGTTGTAATGGTGGTTATGGTCCCAGAGGTGGTGATAGCATTGGTAATGGTGGTTATGGTCCCAGAGGCGGTGATAGCATTGGTAATGGTGGTTATGGTCCCAGAGGTGGTGATAGCATTGGTAATGGTGGTTATGGTCCCAGAGGCGGTGATAGCATTGGTAATGGTGGTTATGGTCCCAGAGGCGGTGATAGCATTGGTAATGGTGGTTATGGTCCCAGAGGTGGTGATAGCATTGGTAATGGTGGTTTGGCGTTGCACTCTGCGTAGTCCGGAACCGTGGTAGTGAATCACCAGATGATTCCTCTAAATGCGGTGTTGGGACCGCTATAAAAGCTTTACACCACTGCAATTTCCGTGTGCTGAGTTCAACAGTTGTGTCAAATGCATGTAACACCGATCCTAATCTCTGCAGAAGTTGATGCGCCAAAACTGACTCATTTCCTTTCTTGTACATCGTTACCCTGGTTACTATTGTTGTTGCTGCTGTTATTGTTGCTGGTGGTGGGGGTGGTGATTGCGGTAGTGGTGGTGTGGCGGCTTGTACCCACCATATTGTGTTAGTCGACGGTGTAGATATTTAAGTAGAGATAGGTATGTGAGTACATACTTTAAATCATCTTCAGGCTACTAGTTCATGCATCTAAAAAACTAAAATCTGCCATGATGAACTTACAGGCTGCAGCTGTTTGAAGCTATTTAGTCATCGGGGCACTCAGACTGCTTTGGCGTGATCCTCTCGCGGTTTCCATGGATACGGGCCTTTCTCAAGGCCATGGGGCTCATGAAGAGGAAATTTGCTGTGCCACTGCACTCATAAGCGCATCTCTCCCGAACCCTGAAGCGCCACCACCGTCTCCTCTCCTTCGCTTGCTGGTGTTCATGCTCTTGCTCTGCACTCGCTTGCAGCCGCTAATGGACACACCACCACTCCTGGACGCAGGCAACACAATGCCTATTAGCAGCAGTCAGTACAAGAGGCGGGGGAGAATCTGATTGATGAGAAGCAGAGCGAATTTAGATTCTAAACGGCGACTGTAAAATTATTTTTAAAAACCAACCAAAGAACAAATATGTTTGAAGCTGACTGGACGATCCTTCACCACTCATTATTGAGTCTTCAGATGATTTCCTCAACAGTCATATGATAACATCAATTTCCTGGTGTTTTACACTGTAACATTTGTATTTTTTTTATTTATTTGGCACGCATTGTTCACAAATGGCAGCAAATTTACGATAGACTTTATTCAATGGATAGTTTGAGCCTGCAATTTCCTCTTAGATCTTGTCAACCGTGGCATGTGAGAAGAACGGATCAAGGTGGATAAGAACGCAGCCATCGTGTGGCGCAGAGTTATTGTTACAGCACAATCTGCGTCTATGGTCTGTGTGAATTCAAGTAAGCAAGCAGCAAGGCAAGCAATTTTCGCCATACTTACCTCTGACAGGATTCTATTTCTGTTGAAGACAGCAATCATTATTCTGAAGTCCTCCATGATCTCAACAAACAGTGAGTCCATTAGTGTGGAGGCAACATCATGGTCCTCCTCCATAGGATTGATCACGGAATCCTTCCCAAACAGTGACCATTGATTGAATGGTCGCCGGATGGCAGAATATTCTGTCGTCCTGTCCACCATCTGTCTTACCTTTGGTTTTGTTCGTAGATCCATGAGGTGATTGGTTGGTTGTCCTCAATTGCTCAGTCATTCTGTCTAAGCGTTGTCAGGTCGCTTGGTTGTTTCTTTGTTCGTGGTGACAGAAACGTTTTCTTGAACATAGCGGAGAAGCCGTCTTCTGCGGCTTTCAGTCTTGGCTGGCACATCCCCATCCTTCTGGTGATGTCGTCATGACCTGCAAGACTTGTAGGTGTGACGTCATGTCGGAGCTCACTTGTTGTACATGTAAAGACATCATGGACATCTCAAAGGACATCGAGCCTATCGTGTAGAGCATTCATGTTTCTTCTTCTTTTCTCGTCCATCTCTGCAATTATCGATGTCATCTCGTTGTTGACGTCCTCATATCGTCGTCGTCATCTCAGTCGTGGTGGTAGCCTCGTCAGAATCGTGGTCTTTCCGCTTCCTGGTTGTCGTAATCGTTGACATCGTCGTTTTGTTACGTTATACGTTTTCATTGTAGATAGCAATTTCGGGAGACCAGGCATTGCTGGTCTTTTTGTCTGTTGTAAGCGATCAACATTCACTGTCAATTAAATTGTCAGCTGCGATGTCGTCCAACAGCACAAATTCCGAAGGAGAACCGGAACTGTTCATAGAGGTATTCACTGCGCAGACAGGAACTATTCATAGAGGTATTCACTGCACAGACAGGAACTGTTCATAGAGGTATTCACTGCACAGACAGGAACTGTTCATAGAGGTATTCACTGCGCAGGCAGGAACTGTTCATAGAGGTATTCACTGCACAGACAGGAACTGTTCATAGAGGTATTCACTGCACAGAGAGGAACTGTTCATAGAGGTATTCACTGCACAGAGAGGAACTGTTCATAGAGGTATTCACTGCACAGACAGGAACTGTTCATAGACGTATTCACTGCACAGACAGGAACTGTTCATAGAGGTATTCACTGCGCAGACAGGAACTGTTCATAGAGGTATTCACTGCACAGACAGGAACTGTTCATAGAGGTATTCACTGCACAGAGAGGAACTGTTCATACAGGTATTCACTGCACAGACAGGAACTGTTCATAGAGGTATTCACTGCGCAGACAGGAACTGTTCATAGAGGTATTCACTGCGCAGACAGGAACTGTTCATAGAGGTATTCACTGCGCAGACAGGAACTGTTCATAGAGGTATTCACTGCGCAGACAGGAACTGTTCATAGAGGTATTCACTGCACAGACAGGAACTGTTCATAGAGGTATTCACTGCGCAGACAGGAACTGTTCATAGAGGTATTCACTGCACAGACAGGAACTGTTCATAGACGTATTCACTGCGCAGACAGGAACTGGCGAGGGACGTCTGGAGGATCGAGCTCTGAGAGGAGGTTCACTATGGAAGGAGGCTGACTTCTCCAGGTGTGGCCATCACGGTCTCTCCTCGCCACTTTTCTCTCTCTTTTTCCCTGCCTACTCTCTCTCTCTCTCTCTCTCTCTCTCTCTCTCTCTCTCTCTCTCTCTCTCTCTCTCTCTCTCTCTCTCTCTCTCTCTCTCTCATTCTCAGCACGTCCCACCCGCACACTTCTCCTCCCCCACCCCCTCCTTTCCTCCCCACCCCCTTTCTTTCCTCCCGTGCCGCCTTGCCTTGGGGTGTCGGATTTCTCCGCTGCACCCAGACACCCCGAGCTGGCTGCTGGCCCAGCCTGGGTGTCGGCTCGGCAGGCGACTGGGTGCAGCGCCGAGCTGCGATAATGTCGGCGAAATAGGCATGTGTCATAGGCGATTTCCCTCCCCTCCGTCTTTTCGTCCGTCCCTTCCTTCCTCTTTCTTTGTCTCTCTTCAGAGATCCAGTAAGAACTTTGGTCTCGCCTCTCTCTATCCCCGCCAGACTCTCTCCATCTGCATCAGACTCCCTTTTTCCCATGTCTTTTCGTCTCGAAGCCTCCCTGTACCCATTTTCTTAAATGCTTTCAGTAGTGTTCTGATGGTTTCCCTTGTTGAGTTACATTCAGTAAGAGTGTTTGAGTGTATACTATCTGCCCTGGTACAGGTTTCTGTGAGTATATGTATACATATTACTTTTAATGTTCTTCTTCTTCTTCTTCTTCTTCTTCTTCTTCTTCTTCTTCTTCTTCTTCTTCTTCTTCTTCTTCTTCTTCTTCTTCTTCTTCTTCTTCTTCTTCTTCTTCTTATTATTATTATTATTATTATTATTATTATTATTATTATTATTATTATTATTATTATTATTATTATTATTATTATTATTATTATTATTATTATTATTATTATTCTTCTTCTTCTCCTTCTCCTGCTCCTGCTCCTGCTCCTGCTCCTGCTCCTGCTCCTCCTCCTCCTCCTCCTCCTCCTCCTCCTCCTCCTCCTCCTCCTCCTCCTCCTCCTCCTCCTCCTCCTCCTCCTCCTCCTCCTCCTCCTCCCCCTCCTCCTCCTCCTCCCCCTCCTCTTCCTCCCTCCTCCTCCTCCTCCTCCTCCTCCTCCTCCTCCTCCTTCTTCTTCTTCTTCTTCTTCTTCTTCTTCTTCTTCTTCTTCTTCTTCTTCTTCTTCTTCCTTTGTTCGAATCTACTTTAGTCTCCTTCCGCTAGTCTGTAAGCCCGTCCGTCCGAATCTACTTTAGTCTCGGTCACAATATGTCTTTTCGTCTGTCTACCTGTCGGTCCGTCCGTCCGTCCGTCGGTCGGTCGGTCGGTCGGTCGGTCGGCCTGCCTGCCTGGCCTGCCTGCCCGCCTGCCTGCCTGCCTGCCTGCCTGCTTGCCCGCCTGCCTGCCTGTCTGTGTGCAAGCACATACTTGTTTATATGCAAGCGTGTTCACACTTTGTCGCCAGTTTGTCGTTGCAAAGTTGCGATTATCACGACAGAAATGGCTTTCCGAGCTAGTCACGTGACACCTCTCACACATGGTAGCAACAGTGAAGTTCTCTTGATAGCCTCCATTTCCCCGCTGTATTTTGACGTCAGCGATCATTAGTCATTTGACTGAAATGAAGATGGACGATATGCTCATTATTCCAAATACTTTAATTTCGTTATCAATGACGTTACCTTTCATAATTATTTGAAGATCCAAGTGCGTCAGGTATGGCGTTATCACTGCATTAATGGTCAGTACATGGAAACACGGAAAGCTGACGTTTACGCAACGGTTTAGAACCTTACAAGTCAACGCGATGGCCGTTTGGAATGAAATTCGTTCAACTTGTCAATCTAGGAAAACCAAGAAGCTGTTAATTTCCCTCTTTTATTTACGTCATAGCGCATGGCAACATCTGCAGTTACATCGTGGTTGAATCATGAATATATAACTACAAAATAATATGATAATTATCTCCGCCAAAGAGGTTATGTAATTTCGGTTGGTTCGTGTGTGGGTTAGTTAGTTATTCTGTGTGCAAAATAACTCAAAATGTTCAACACGGATTCTCATGAAATATGGTGGGAGGTAAGGGTTTTACTCAAGGAACAAATCCAATAAAAACTAGCGGTTATTTGATATATCGTTATGGAATTAAAACAAAAGAGATAATTGCAGCGCCGATGGACGCCTAGCGTCGCAAGCCGGTGTAAGCGTTTCCTGACTCAGAAACAGCAGGCGGCTCCGAAATTAACAGAACTGTGTGGCGTCAGGCCTGGACAGTACATTGAAATGAAATACCCTACTGAGACCCATTTTTTCCTGTCTGTCCCACGCAGGGCTTCGGCTCTGTGTGTTAAACCTTTGTGAGACCCATGACTCTGTACTTTCAGAGAGTCTTATGATTGTGTGTGTGTGTGTGTGTGTGTGTGTGTGTGTGTGCGGGTGCGCTTGTGTTTGTGTTTTTATTTGTTCTGTCTAATTCACAACTTTTGTAAATAAAAGTTCATTCACTTTAACTCAGGTGTTCCTCTCTCTCTCTCTCTCTCTCTCTCTCTCTCTCTCTCTCTCTCTCTCTCTCTCTCTTGATAATCACTCGTTTTAAATTAGGAATAAGTGACTTAATGTGCCATAAATTACGTTACTGTACAGACAGTCCTGCTATTTGTCCATTATGTCATCAAGAGACGGAAAATGAGATACACTTTTTGTTCAAATGTCCTCATTTTGCAGATCTGAGAAATAGATACCTAAGTTCTAGACACAACAGTGATACCGATGACCTGGTGGATATTTTATCGTCGCAGAATGAAGCTGTGATTAGAAACTTGGCAGCATATTTGTATTTTGCCTTCAAAAAGAGAGAAAAATGTAATAATCCTAATTCAAATGAGTCATGAAACAAATAAGCATTGTTGTACGGGCTGGTGGCCTAACAATAAAAGAGTTCGATTTCGAGTTCGAGTTCTCTCTCTCTCTCCCTCTCTCTTTATCTCTCTCTCTCTGTCTCTCTGTCTCTCTCTCTCTCTGTCTCTCTCTCTATTTCTGTCTCTCTCTGTCTCTCTGTCTGCCGGTCTCTCTCTGTCTCTCTGTCTCTTTCTCTCTCTGTGTCGGTCTCTCTCTCTCTCTCTCTCTCTCTCTCTCTCTCTCTCTCTCACACACACACACACATACACACAAACTCTCATCCGCGCACGCGCGCACACACCAATCACACACACACACACACACACACACACACTCACACACACACACACACACACACACACACACACACACACACACACACACACACACACACACACACACACAACACTCTGATATTTTCATGTACATGGAAATATACACATACAAAACTTCAAAAGAAAAGGCGTAGATTTTTTTAACACAATGGAAATACTTGAGCAAACTTCTCTAGTGGCTGCTGGGTGTATCGTTTCTGTTGGGTCTACTGCGCCTGGAATCGCTCCTGCTGCCTTCCCTGCAGTCACTACTGTCTTTTTTCCATTGTAGTAGTATTAGATGTAGTAGTTATAGTAGCAGTAGTAATATCAGCAGCAGCAGCAGCAGCAGCAGCAGTAGAAGTAGTAGAAGTAGTAGTAGTAGTAGTGTAGTAATTGTAGTAGTAGTAGTAGTTATAGTAGTAGTAGTAGTAGTATAGTAGTAGTTGTAGTAGTAGTAGCAGCAACAGCAGTAGTAGTAGTAATAGTAGTAGAAGTAGCTGTAGTAGTAGGAAGAGGAGGAGGAGTGATAGTAGCAATAGTGGTAGTAGTTATAGTAGTAGTAGTAGTATTAGTAGTAGTAGTAGTAGTAGTAGTAGTAGTAGTAGTAGTAGTAGTAGTAGTAATTGTGGTAGTAGCAGCAGCCGCAGCAACAGCAGTAGTAGTAATAGTATAGTAGTAGAAGTAGCTGTAGTAGTAGGAAGAGGAGGAGGAGGAGTGATAGTAGTAGCAGCGACAGTAGTAGTAGAAGCAGTTGTAGTATTGGTAGTAGTAGCGGTAGTAGTAGTCGCGATAGTAGTAGTAATAGTAGTGGTGGTGGTGGTGGTGGTGGTGGTGGTAGTAGTAGTAACAGTAGAAATAGTAGTAGTAGCAGCAGCAGCGGCGGCGGTGGTGGTAGTAGTAGTAGTACTGTAATAGTAATCGTAGTAGTCGTGGACAACTGTCTGTCTCGAAAGGCAACGTTAGT
>JAWQFJ010003937.1:7500-10065 GCA_034096865.1 Theodoxus fluviatilis
CGTATGCAAATCGCCGTATGCAAATCGCCGGAAAAAAAATACTGACGCACATGCTAAGAAATCGTTACCAAACAGCAATATTGATTTTGACGGAGTTGCGAAACTGTTTTGAGACACACAGTTCGGTCATGTGGCATCCAATTAATGCCTTGCTCGCGACATTTTTGTTCCTTGCGGAGACTTGAACATGTTTATATTTTAAGCCGTGATTATTTATCTTGGTGAACTCTTGTTTGAAGGAATCTTGAAAACGTTGTTATCAACTTGACCGAGTTCAACGCCAGGTAGTGTCCCGAATCACTCCGTGACCCATATTTCGATTTGATTAATGTATCGATTAAAACGAACAGTGGACGTATTTAACATAGTGCTTTGAGAAATCGATACAGCCGTTCGGTTACGGTGTCTTTGTACGTGTGTAAGCGATTCTCAAATTGAACGTTTTGCATGTGAATGGGAGAGAAAAAAATGGCGGACAGTTGCTTCCGTGTGTGAGCGTAAAAAAGGCCGCTTGAGGGGCCTGAAATACATGTCACGTGACCGAATTTATGTAACGGGGCACTGAGTGTGCAGCATTACTCCTGTAGTTAAGCACTGGCTTAGCAATGATCACGGGACAGTCAAGGTAAAGACATGCAAAACATGATCACTGACAGAAATCTTTATTTTAAAAAATAAAAAACATTTTGCTTCAATTACTTTTCTCATTTAACTCATTCCCGACGCGCAGCATCACATGATCCAAAGCACTGAACAGAGTCGTTGAGGTAGGTTCGTATGATGCCACGCATTAGTATAATGATGCCACGCATTAGCATAATGATGCCACGCATTAGCATAATGATGCCGCGCAATAGCATAATGATGCCACGCATTAGCATACTGATGCCACGCATTAGCATAATGATGCCGCGCACATCATGTCACATCACTTGTCGCTATAACTGCCATCACCATCGACACAGCAAATTCAACAACCACCAACACCATTACAACCGCTGCCACCACTACTAACCACCCTTCTCACCTCACTGCTAGCACTAGCATCATCATTACCACCATTATCACCACCACCAGCAGCTTTACAATCGCCAGCAATACACAACTGCCGCCGCCACAATGATCATTCCCACAACCTCTACCACAATCACGACTGCACCATGATCATATCCACAACCAGATCACCATTTCCCTAACAACCAGCATCGTCATCGTCGTCGTTGTCATCATCATCGTCATCGTCATCCTCCTCCTCCTCCTCCTCCTCCTCCTCCTCCTCCTCCTCCTCCTCCTCTTCCTCCTCCTCCTCCTCCTCCTCCTCCTCATCATCATCATCATCATCACCATCCTCCTCCTCCTCCTCCTCCTCCTCCTCCTCCTCCTCCTCCTCCTCATCATCATCATCATCATCATCATCATCATCATCAACATCATCATCGTCGTCGTCGTCGTCGTCGTCATCGTCATCGTCATCGTCATCGTCATCGTCATCGTCATCGTCACCGTCACCGTCACCATCATCATCAGCATCATTAGCATCATCACCATCACCATCGTCGTCGTCGTTGTCGGTGAAGCATGGCCAACAGCATCATCGTCATCGTTTTCATCGTCATCATTGACTTTGCCATCATTGTCGTCATCATCATCGCCACAGTAGTTCTGCGCAGAGAGCGCGAGACGACACCCGAAAGAAGCAGACCTGAACGCTCCAAACAACAACAGAAAAACCATAACGCCACCGTCCTGATCATCTACCTTCCTCATCACTGCGCTACCCACACAGAGCCTACGCCCCCCCCCCCCCCCCCTCACCCCCAAAAAACAACAAAACCCCCCAAAATAAAGCACAAAAAACAAACAACCCCCCTCCAAAAAAAATTCACAATTAGATCTCTCTACCTGTCTCACGGTTGAGTCGAAATGAGATCATTATAGGACCTAACAAAATCCCAGCGTCTCGCGAGAGGTTCCGGCAGCGCAATCAAGAGAGGGCTGACGTGAGAATTTGGAAGGGCTTGCATTCCATTTGGGCTCCACCAATCAGGGGCGACTGTCGCTTGCGTGGTTTCGCAGACTCCAGACTTAAAGGCCCATTCGTTCCCGGCACTTTGACTGAAGGAAGTTTGCTTGGAATCGGTGTGGCTTTCATGAGACAAGGCTAAGGCGGTCCCGGTTCATTTTTGTTTGAGCATACCGTTGCATTGACGCCAAGGGCATTAACAAGGATAGTGGAAATGAGAAAATGTAAGAATCGGATGTGCAAAGTTACAAAAACTACGTAGTGTCCAGAAAAGATGAACGACAGTTTTATTGATTAAAAACAGACATTGATAATGCATAAAATCGAGCTGCTCTGTTCGTACTTTGTACCATTCAATCATTTACAATTTTCAGTACTCCCAGAACGAAAACAAAACTGTTCATGGTGAATTTAATTACGGCGCGATAAATAAAACTTAGAGCAAAACTGAGATTGATCATGTGCGGCTCTTCAAAATTCAGACATTACAAGGGAATCCACTAAAATCCTCCACCATCATAGTAACACCTGTTACATCGTAC
>JAWQFJ010003939.1:0-7500 GCA_034096865.1 Theodoxus fluviatilis
CGGAAACCCCCCTCTACATTTTCAAGCCTCGATTCTGAAAATTTGACACATTCAATCGGACCTAACTTCCAGTAAGTGCGCAAAATGTCAAGGAAATTCGTCCAGTAGTTTTTGAGAAATCAGCCGTTAAGTCAGAACTGACAGGCAGACGGACAAGTAAAATTACGTCAAGTTATTGATGACGTCACACATTTGGCAATTTCGCCATTCCATCAATCGTGTATTTAGGGAGGTGCTTTCGAGTTTACGACCTTAAAAAAACACTTTTTTTCAAGCCTTGATTCTGAAAATTTGATACATTCAATCGGACCTAGCTTCCAGTTAGTGTGCAAAATGTCAAGGAAATCCGTCCAGTAGTTCTTGAGATATCAGCCGTTAAGTCGGGACAGACAGACAGACAGACAGACAGACAGACAGACAGACAGACAGACAGACAGACAGACAGACAGACAGACAGACAGACAGACAGACAGACAGACAGACAGACAGACAGACAGACAGACAGACAGACAGACACACACACACAGACAGACAGACAGATAAAGTCTGTAGGACCTCCAGTAAACTTGGAGGGATAAAAACCGCTGGCGCTGAACCTCCAGGTTTGGCATTAAAAAACCACAATAAAGTCTGTAGGACCTTCAGTAAACCTGGTAGCATGAAAATTATCAAAAGTGCTATCCACTACTGACTACGCCACCCAAGTACAATAAACTCAAAGAGCGGGAAACAGCGCAAAGCATATGGCGGAGACAAATTGAAATGAACTAACCGTGTGCACTCAAAATCACTAACTTAGGCACCAACACGACAAGACTAGTGCAACATTTAAAAGATGTCCAGGATGATGATCGAAATGGCGAAAGCATGTCTGTGTTTCAAAATGTTGCTGTTTCTAACGTAATTTGGTCAAATATAGTTCTGGTTTAATTAGAATAGCTTAAATATATCATATTCAAGAAGGGGATAACGATATGTGTGCTCATTTCTAAGCCATTTCGAAGCCATTAGCGCCATTTCGGTAAATAGCATGATCGAAATCTTCGAATCGAACGTGGTTGGTAGTTTTCTTTCTCATCAATGCAACTAGTGAAGGTAAAGGTAGCAGATTTGTATAGCGACTCTACACCAACCCGAGGCGCTCAATCAGTCTTAAACTTAACTATCTGATCACTGGAACACCTGATCAACATTTTACAGGCACCTGGCAACAGACAGATACGACGCTCATTGCCACGCAGATGCCAGCACTTCCCGAGCTGTCACCTCCACCATTGAATCCTCTTGCTCATATATCTTAATTTCGTCTAAATAACATGAGTAGTATTTATTCATACCCCTGTCTATCACAGTCTGAGAAATCTTCTCACTGTCTGGCAAAAATGAGACACAAATGCTGTCAGGAATACAACGCAACCAGTCAGTCTGCGTTCGCATGCAATTAAGCAATTTTGCCGCCTGCATCTGTTACCACGCGAGATACAGCGAGAAAGGGGCGTGGCTGATGAGTGGGTCAAGGCCACGCATTTCCGCTGTTCCGTCAATTGACATCTCAGGGGGGGGGGGTGTTCGAGTTTACGACCTAAATAAATCACTTTTTTTTCAAGCCTCGATTCTGAAAATTTGCCACATTCAATCGAATTTAACTTCCAGTAAGTGTGCAAAATGCCAAGGAAATCCGTCCAGTAGTTTTTGAGAAATCAACTGTTAAGTCGGAACTGACAGGCAGGTATTGATGACGTCACGCATTTTGCAATTCCGCCATTCCATCAATCGAGTAATTAGGGAGGTGCTTTCGAGTTTACGACCTTAAACAACCACTTTCTTTTTAAGCCTCGATTCTGAAAATTTGATACATTCAATCGGACCTAACTTCCAGTTAGTGTGCAAAATGTCAAGGAAATCCGTCCAGTAGTTATTGAGATATCAGCCGTTAAGTCGGGACAGACAGACAGACAGACACACACACACACACACACACACACACACACACACACACACACACACACACACACACACACACACACAGATAAAGTCTGTAGGACCTCCAGTAAACCTTAAAGGATAAAGTCTGTAGGACCTCCAGTAAACCTGAAGGGATAAGTTTTTTTTCTAACATGGGTTTTGTATTTTACCCCTTTGTATTGCCTTGTCTCAAGGCTTCTTGGTCTGTGTTTCTACTGTTTCTTTAACTGCCTTTGTGGCCAGCTGTTTTGCATAAGGTAGCTTCACTGTCAATAGTCGGAATGTCTTCCTCTAATGTGCCACACTAGTGGACTCGAGGAAAGGGGTGCGGACCCCGCTCCGCTATTGGACAACAACTTCTGATTGGCTGCGTGTTTACATCGCCGTTTATGCTCGATACAGAGTTAAATCGCCTTGATGAATGCTGCAAATATGATATTTATCTTGACCCTATTCAGCGGAAAGCGCATTGTCTACACCAGTTTGTCAATTATTCACTCTGTATTGTCATTCTGAGGGTGGAATAACCGTCCAAGATTGCGCTTGTGAGCTGGCTAGCACGTAATATTTTGGATGTCATTCTGTGTGGAGTCATTCCGAGTTAAACGACCAACTTTCTCTGTTGGCTACTACCCTGTGTCTGTACCCTGCATCGCGATCCTGCGTGTGCGTGGATGAGTATGAATGTACATGCATGTTTAAGGTGAACATCAATGATGCACTTCCCCTCTGTGTGACTGTGAAAGTGTATCTTCAACGTTTATGGAAGTACCCAATACAAAAAAGATTCCTCTTAATATGAGCTTCTTGAACCTATCCACAATGTCTACTCTGTGTATTGTTGTAGGGACGTGCAGGTTACTGTGACTCGATCATGCAGGAGGAATACAGGTGAGGAGAGACAGACACCCAGACCACAACAGGCCTGTCATGCCAGTCAGCATTCCCGCACACTCTGTCTCAGTCCAGGAGGTTATGCTGCTGCACTCACCTTGATAAGTGTGCAGGCTTTGCAGAAAACTCTGAAGACGTTGCCCTGGAAAGTCGCTCTGCTCTGACCTATTGCGCTCCCGTTTTTATAGCAGGGACTGGCCTCACGTGACAGTCTCGTCACTCAAGGGAGGTAACCCGAACAGCCTGTCAGGGTTCATGACCCTACAACAGCATTTCAAATACACGATTTCAAAAAGACGAAGGAAATATACTCGAAGATTGAAACATGTGTTAGTGAAACCCTAATTAACGTTAAATGGACAATTCTATTAGCGAGAAGCATTAATTTGTTTATCGTGCTAAAAGATGCATTGGGGACACATTGATCACACCTGTTCAGACTGGGCACTTTAGTTTGCTTGTATGAGGCCAGCAAGGCATCTCACGTTTCACTGCTTATCGCGCCCGCAGCTGCTCTATAAATAGATTACACTACCCTGTCACTGGTTAACTGCTGAGAAAGGCTGCCAGCCTCTCTAGCGCCGCCTCAGAGCTGTTGACACCTACAATTATACGCTGCAGGATATACTAAATATTAGTTTTGCAATGCAATGAAATCTGTATTAATTAAAAGAGCTAATCATAAGCTTTCCACAGACACTAAACACATGCCATTTTATGACAACGTACCACATGCAGGGAGAGATAGAAGTCTCCCATATGAAGGGGCACACATGACCGATTCACTCTTCAAAGCATCACATCATCGTTTTGTACAAGCTTCCATCACAAGATTGCAATTTTATGGCTGTAAATTATACATCATATGAAAAAGAAAGGATTCAACAATAGAATAAGCCTACCTCTGCAGATGTCGACTCAGGAAATGATCCACTGTCTTCGTTTCAAATGAAGTACTTCAAAGGCATTGGCAGGCCAAAGAGTCTCTTTTCCCCCTCACGGCTTTACATCTAGGCCAGAATCGAGCTCTTTAGTTTGGGGAAGCCTGCACTGTGGCGCCATCTGTCTCTTGTCTGACCCTGTGTCTGACCCCTCGTAATTTGATACTGCCTCTCCGCACTCCAGCATTCGCAGCACTCTTTGTCTTTGCAAATTTCCAGTATGGAGAGCCATATTTTGTGCTATTTTGTTGGAGCCATATCTTCGGCTACCCATTTTTTGTGGATGTGAAAATTTCCTGAATTATAGAATATTAATCAGTCTTTCAAATGACGTTAATTTTAGAGATGTCGATCACAGTCTTTTTTAGTAATTAGTTGGGGATGGAGCACACCAGTGATGTGACTAGTGTCAGGGATAACACACTAGCTGAGCATCACAGGAGACTTAAAGTGTTGTGTAGAGTGTGTGGTGAAAGACTAGAAAAAAAATATGGTACTAGAAAGGCGAAACCGTGCTCTGACTTAACAAAGGACTTGACCAAATTCTACAATATTGACGTAGAAAAAGACTGATGAAGAATAAAAAGGATATTAGTAGGAGGAGAAGGAGGTGGAGGAGGACAATGAGAGACAGACAGACAGACAGACAGACAGACAGACAGACAGACAGACAGACAGACAGACAGACAGACAGACAGACAGACAGACAGACAGACAGACAGACAGACAGACAGACAGACAGACAGACAGACAGACAGACAGACAGACAGACAGACAGACAGACAGACAGACAGACAGACAGACAGACAGACAGACAGACAGACAGACAGACAGACAGACAGACACATACAGACAGACAGACAGACAGACAGACAGACAGAAGAAAAAGCTTGGATTGCTCAAGTCAGAACAGTGTGCTCAGCATGCAACTGAAAATGCCTCTGAATTAGACATTGACATGCTACTCCAACCTTTCCGTGCAAATTATGGAACTGATTGTTGAGGGACTAACTTTTCTTGCCATGGGATTTGAGGTTCAGGATGCAGCTGGTGGTGATCATGCGTTGCTGGTGTTGCTGAGTCCAGGATGGATCCTGCAGGAAGTGGAGGCTTGCAGCGCTTCAGAGAGAGAAACCCCTTATGCCTGGTCCTCCTCATTCTGTTCCTTCTGTGTCTGCTTCTACTTCTTCTACAGTACTGCTGCTACAGGACGAGGGATAAGTCAAACAGGAGGAGAACAAGTTCAAAGAGGAGGGGAAGGAAGAGGAGAAAAATAAATGTGAGGTGTTAAGGTATATAAAGCGCGACAAAGCGACAGGAGAGAAGAACACACAAGAGCAGACACAAGACAGAGTTAAGGTGCAAGCTTAACTAGAAGTTAAGCGAGTCCTCCTTTGTAAGGAGTGAGTCCTTTGCAGCATTGCGTGTAGAGTGAAGTTGTTACGACGATACTGTTTACTGATGGTCATCGCTGTGTATCGACCAGTGCGTAAATAACGTTTTATAGAAAACGACCACCAGTGTTTGTGAACTTCGACTTCCCGGCGCAAGGTAGAAGAACCCTTGTACAAGAGGAGTTATGCAAAGAGAGAGTTCGACAATGATGATGATGATGATGATGATGATGATGATGATGATGATGATGATGACTGCCCACTCGTGAAACATCCACACAATCATCCGACAACTAAATTGAAGCAACCCACCCGACAACTACAACCAAAACATCTCATGCATATGGCGAGCAGCATACGCTAAACCACACAATCCTCCAGAGCTCGTGCATGGCACTGCTGCCAACATAAACACACACACACACACATATATATATATATATATATATATATATATATATATATAGAGAGAGAGAGAGAGAGAGAGAGAGAGAGAGGAAGAGAGAGAGAGAGAGAGAGAGAGAGGAAGAGAGAGAGAGAGGAAGAGAGAGAGAGAGAGAGAGAGAGGAAGAGAGAGAGAGAGAGAGAGAGAGAGAGAGAGAGAGAGAGAGAGAGAGAGAGAGACGCTACAACAGAACCTGAGTGTATTCGCTACTCAGAGTGAGAATCGATTACTTAGACTGTTCACGTGACCTTATCTGTTTGCACTTGAATGCAGCCCTTGTAAGTCCCACTTTGAAAGGTTGCTTGTTGAAGCAGATGGCTTGCTGTCGGTTCACACAGAGAGGAGGCTGGTCCTTGTTTCTCCTCCATGTGCACAAACTGCGCAGTTCATGATCGAATATGATTCGGAAATAATCCTCAAGGAGAACGGTGATGTGCTCTTCAATACTTTCAATATTCACATCCAACAATGTTTCGACTTTCATAAAGACATTTTGAAAAGTCATTACAAATTGATTGTCACGTGGGCAGACATAAAAAAAAAACATGGCGTCAGGAGACAGAACATATTAATGGCAAATGGCAAGTATAAAGGTCTCTATAATACAGTGTGCGAGTAAAGTGAACGGCTGCAGAAGTCTTGACTAACTTTTCTTGCCATGGGATTTGAGGTTCAGGATGCAGCTGGTGGTGCTCATGCGTTGCTGGTGTTGCTGAGTCCAGGATGGATCCTGCAGGAAGTGAAGGCTTGCAGCGTTTCAGAGAGAGAAACCCCTTATGCCTGGTCCTCCTCATTTTGTTCCTTCTGTGTCTGCTTCTACTTCTTCTACAGTACTGCTGCTTTAGGACGAGGGGTAAGTCAAGCAGGAGGAGGAGAAGGAAGTGGAGAAAAATAAATATGAGGGGACAGAGGAGGAGAAGGAGTAAAAAACAGAATGAAGAGAGGAAGGAAGAATTAGAGGAGGTGGAAAAGGAGGTGGAAAAAGAAAGGAAGGAGGAGGAGGAGTAGGAGGAGGGGAAAAGGAGTAGGAGGAGGGGAAAAGGAGTAGGAGGAGGAGGAGGGAGGAGGGAGGAGGAGGAGGAGGAGGAGGGAGGAGGAGGAGGAGGAGGAGAGGGAGGAGGGAGGAGAAGGAGGAGGAGGGAGGAGGAGGAGGGAGGAGGGAAGAGGGAGGAGAGAGGAGGGAGGAGGGAGGAGGGAGGAGGGAGGAGGGAGGAGGAGGAGGGAGGAGGAGGGAGGAGGAGGAGGGAGGAGGAGGAGGAGGAGGAGGGAGGAGGAGGAGGAGGAGGAGGAGAGGAGGAGGAGGAGGAGGGAGGAGGAGGGGAGGAGGAGAGGAGGGAGGAGGAGGAGGAGGAAGGGAGGAGGAGAGGAGGAGGAGGAGGAGGAGGAGGAGGAGGAGGAGGGAGGAGGAGGAGGGAGGAGGGAGGAGGGAGGAGGAGGAGGAGGAGGAGAGGAGGAGGAGGAGAGGAGGAGGAGGAGGAGGAGGAGGAGGAAGGAGGAGGAGGAGGAGGAGGAGGAGGAGGAGGAGGAGGAGGAGGAGGAGGAGGAGGGAGGAGGAGGAGGAGGAGGAGGAGGAGGAGGAGGAGGAGGAGGAGGAGGAGGAGGAGGAGGAGGAGGAGGAGGGAGGAGGAAGGAGGAGGAGGAGGAGGAGGAGGTGGGGAGGAGGAGGAGGAGGAGGAGGAGGAGGAGGAGGAGGAGGAGGAGGGAGGAGGGAGGAGGAGGAGGAGGAGGAGGAGGGAGGGGGAGGAGGAGGAGAGAGGAGGAAGAGGAGAGGAGAGGAGGAGGAGGAGGAGGAGGAGGAGGAGGAGGAGGAGGAGGAGGAGGAGGAGGAGGAGGAGGAGGAGGAGGAGGAGGAGGAGAGGAG
>JAWQFJ010003940.1:0-2500 GCA_034096865.1 Theodoxus fluviatilis
CATAAGTGTGCCATTACTAAAGACAAGCTAGGGTCAATCAAGGCGCATATTAGGCGCTGCAAGGGTCCTAAACCAGACATGATAAATGCTGATCAGCAATGCTCTGAGTGTCCCGCTCGATTCCCTACAGCTGGAGGGCTAGGTCAACATATTAAGCACCGCCATCCGGTGTTAGCAAATGACAAGAGGATACAGCAGCGACAGAAGGACATAGAGAGGAAACGACGGCTAAGAAAAGGGGTTGTCTCTGAGCCAGTAAGGGTTGAGAGCCCACCAATCTCTATCCCAGTAAGGGCCAAGAGCCCATCAATCTCTGATCCAACAAGGGCCGAGAGCCCATCAATCTCTGACCCAGTAAGGGCTGAGAGCCCATCAGTAGAGGATACGAGCCTGACCAGCTGGACTCCGAATTATATCAAGGATAAGATCACAGAAGTGCTGGCAAACTAAAGGGTGACAACTAAATTATGGCCTCACCAGGAGACAGCCAAATTACTAGAAATACTGTTTGCCAGAGGTGACACAGTGTCACATTCAGAGGTGGCAACAGAACTAGCTAAACAAGGTCTGAAATTCACAGCAAAGCAAATTGAGGGAAGAAGACGTGTCCTGAAGAAATATATAGAGTTAACTACAACCCCTAATCTAGATCCCAGCCAGAGTAACGGGACTACCCAGAGCTCCCGAATGCCCTCCACAAGCCCAACACCACCCCCTGTGTCTGAGGACACTCCCCAGCAGCAGCATGTTGAGGAGAACATGAGTGTGTCTTCGAACATCCGTCCTGGCGCTTTGATGTCTTCGGACACTCGCCCTGGCCATTTGGTGTCTTCATACACTCGCCCTTGCTCTCTGGTGTCTCCGGACACTCGCCATGGCGCTCTGGTGTCTTCGGACACTCGCCCTGGCGCTTTGATGTCTTCGGACATCCGCCTACTCCATGCAGACAAGAGCGACAACTTGCTTGCGCTTCTTGATAAAACTGAAAGTGGGGAGTCGGTGGAAGAGGACATGGAGCAGGTCGTCAGAGAGTTCAAGAAGGCATGGAGCCTAGACGACAGTGGGACTCAGACCCCCACATCTGACAAAGGTAAATGTAAGAAGTACAAGTCCAAAAAAGCAATAGCTAAGAGAGATAAATACCGAACCTCCAAGAGCTATGGAAAACGAGTCGCAAGTGGGCAATCAGGCAGATCTTAGATGATGAGAAAGACATTAAATGTGAGATCTCCATAGATACAGCAGAAGCTGTTTACAAGGAAAATTTTGAACAGAAGAGCAATAAGGTAAATCTATCCAATCTCCCAGGTCCCAAGAGGACACTGCATAAAGAACAGCATGCTATGCTCCTACAACCCATCACAGAGGAAGAGGTCATTGAGGCCATCAAGCATACAGATACCAATACGGCCAAAGGGCCAGACGGGATCACTATGATGTCCATCAAAACGAGGAAATGGTCCTCGGAAGCACTCATGATACTATTTAACATCTGGTTACAGACAGGCAGGATACCAAATGAAGTGAAACAAGTTAGAACTATTCTACTACCTTAGTGCCAAGACACAGACTCATTAAAAGATCTAGGGAACTGGCGGACACTTACGATTGGCTGCATACTACTGAGACTATACAACAAGATACTGGCAAAGCGTATCCTCCCACTGGTACCTCTACATCCATCACAGAAAGGGTTTATGCCAACCCCGGGGGTAGCATTCAACACATTTGTCCTACATAGGATAATCAAAAAAGCAAAGAAGACCAAGGGTCACCTAGCGGGTGCACTACTAGACCTAGCTAAAGCATTTGATACAGTATCACATGAGCTGGTCAAAGAAGGCCTCTATAGGTTACGGTTCCCAGACAAATTCATTGCCATAGTTGAAGACATGTACTCAGGCGCCATGACGCAAATTCAGATAGGGAAGCAGAGTAGCAATCCAATACAGATCAATCAGGGGGTGAAACAGGGAGATCCACTTTCACCAATTCTATTCAATATAGCTTTAGATCCATTATTTCAACTACTAGAAGAGGAAGGGAAGCCATGGACATGTAACAAGACAGACATTACAGCTATGGGCTATGCAGACGACACCGTCATTCTATCAGGCAGTGCACAGGGCATTCGCCATAATCTCCTGCTAGTAGAGAGATTCTGTCAAATTGTACACCTCAGCCTCAACCCAAAGAAGAGCTATGCTTTCCATATCGATGCTAGATCGAAAATCCAGGTGATTAACAGGGTAACACCATACCAATTACACAAGCAGAACTTAAACTGGATTGGTCCGGACGAGACCACCAAGTATCTAGGCAAACAGATAGGCCCATGGCAAGGAATAAGGAGTCAAAATATGACAGAACAGATAGATAAATGGGGGGAAAACATCACCAGAGCACCTCTTAACCCGACGCAGAAGCTAGAAATATGGAAAACTACAGCTATCCCAAGACTCCAGGCAATACAATCACTAACTTCTCCTTCACAAGAAAA
>JAWQFJ010003940.1:7500-12799 GCA_034096865.1 Theodoxus fluviatilis
ATTGCATATAAATTAACTGTTATTCAATCAGGATTGTTTCTGTATTTTTTTTGTGTTAAAACGGCAACCCCGATCTTGAAGGATGGGAGGATTTCAGTGTTTTTAATACTCAGACATGTAAATAATAAAGCGCCATAATATATATGCTATTAGGTAAATAAGATATGTGTCCTACATTACCCCTTTTAAACTGGCCTGTTTTGACGTATCACAGATTCTCATTCAAAGAGCAATAAAATATAGTGTATTGTAATGTACTATATAAGGGCGACAAGGTGGATGCTTCCTTTCCCCCAACCCACAGGGTCTCTCAATAAGAAAAATTTCAATGCAGACTTCATGGTTAAATACTGTCAGTAATGGTAGCAGATGTGTTGCACGTAAGTGGTCTTCTATTTGAGGCTCGTCCCAGCTTGCGCCAGGAAAGTAGAAGCAGGACTTCGGCGTGAGTTTACTTCCAGGAAGATCTCTAATTCGTGGCTTGGCAATAAACGTACAGCGATGGCGAGTGCGCTTTCAACGGCGCCAACAGCCCCACAAGCTCTCACTTGTCTAGTGTTACGTTCCGTCGCGCTCTCACTCGCTCGCAATAACGACTTCTTCCGTTTCCCTTGTCCCAATGTTCAGGAGGACAGACTCTTGCCTCTCTTGATCGGCCAGAGTCATCACGGTTCGACTTATCCCTACACCCATGATGCCACTGCTTCCAGCAATCACTCCCAGTGATAACACGCCAAGAGTTCGAAACGCCACGTTGAGTGCTTTTTGATTCAATCCTCCTTCTTGGCTTCCTTCTCCATGCCACTTTTCCTAACTGTCATCGTCGTCGCTGTCCTACGTCACTTTTCATTAGTACGTCATCGTCACTAAAAACCGTCCGTCTCGGTCCAGTCTGATCCGTTCAAGGACAGGGAAAGTTCCCGAACCTTCTGCGGCATTTCCCATTCTTCCCGCAACACAGCTCCCTCCTCTCGAGACCAAGACGTCCTCGTTGGTCTTCCCACACCTCCAAACTACATTTCTACAACAGGAATGAGTGTGAACAAGTTACATGTATCAAAACAATTGTCCATCCAATGCCTGAAAAATAAACAAATCCATTACTCATCTGGTCGTGCTCATCCTTGGTGGTCCACATGGTGGGGAGAGAGAGGGACGAACTGGTGGCAGGACCCGACAGAAGGATCTAGGTTTCCTTGCGGTACCCTTTTCTCCTGCCTGACCACAGGGCCATGGTCCTGCCACTGTACGTTCCACACACGTCGGCGGTAAATCCTCACAGGAAGCGGGTCGGCCGCACCACACGCCTCCCACGCTGCGTGTATGTCTGTACGTCCTCAGGGGTCATTCCATCCTCGCTCTCGTCTTCCGAGGAAGACCCTGACCCAGCGTCTCTCTCAATGGGTTCATTGTCATCGGTTGGATCAGGGTGGCGCCACGGTGACTGCCACCAGTTAGGCGGCAGGTCTCCCTGGTACCTCCAGAGGTGGGCACGGTTCACTATGCGGGGGCGGGCGCGAGGGTAATGCTGGATGTGGTACACCCCTTCATGTACTTTGCCCATCACCTTGTAGGGTCCGGTCCACAGCCGGGCTAGCTTGGTGGTGCACCCCTTCTTGACCCGTGGGTTGTAATACCAGACGGCAGTGCCCTCAGAAAAAGTCTGGTCGTCGGCCTTGCGGTCGTACCAGGCCTTCATTCATTCTGCGCTCTGCTGCAGATGTGTCCTTGCGGACCTCTGTACCGCCTGCAGTGTATCCTGGAGTCGCGTTACGTAACGGGGCAGGTCACGGGGAGTGTCTTTAAATGGCCGTGGCAGCACTAAGTCAGTTGGGAGCCTTAGCTCTCGTCCAAGCATTAGTCGACTGGGGAAGATGCCTGTAGCCTCCTGGACTGCTGAGCGGTAGGCCATCAGAGCCAAAGGCAGGTGCTGCTCCCAATCCCTCTGGTGGTCGCGGACACACAGAGAGGCACCGGACCAGGGTCCGGTTGTACCGTTCCACCATGCCATCTGACTGGGGATAATCTGGCGTCGTGTGGGTCTTGTGGATCCCCATCAGACGACAAGTTTCCTGAAAGACCGCCGACTCGAAGTTTCTCCCCTGGTCCGAACGCAGCTCCAAGGGCAGCCCAAAACGGGTGAAGAAACCCTCCACCAGAGCGCCAGCCACCGTCGTCGCCTCCTTGTTGGGGAGAGGGTACGCTTCGGGCCATTTGGTGAAGTAGTCCATGGCTACCAGAACGTATCGCTTGCCAGACCTGGTCTCTGGAAGGGGGCCCAAGATGTCAACAGCTACCCTCTCCATCAGTGCTCCTGTCAGGTAGATTTGGGCAAGGCCATGACGGTGTCGGCGGGGTCCTGTCCGTGAAGCGCAAATATTGCAGCGTCGGCACCAGTCATCCACAACGGTATGCCTCCCGACCCAGTAGTACCGTTCGCAGACTCTCTGGTAAGTTTTCCTCCGCCCAAAATAGCCGGCTGCTTGGTTGTCATGCAGTTGCTTCAGGGCCTCTTCCTGCATTGCTTTTGGTAGGACCGGAAGCAGACGATGGTGGGCCACCTTCTCGTTTACCCACCTCCGGTACAGCGCTCTGTCCTTCATCAGCAGGGTATCCCACTGGGTCCAGTAGGCCTTAGTAACGGGGCTTGTGGCGGTTACCTCCCTCCAAACGGGCCGTTCGGGGCTGGTCTCCATCCAGTGGATGACAGTCTGCAGATCAGGGTCTTGTCGTTGCACGTCCGCTAACGCGATCTCCTGTACAGTCTCGCAGCATGGCTCCGCGGATGCCTGTCCCTCCTCGTGTCTGACCACTCGGAGGCAGGCTTTGCATTCGCAGGGACGACGAGAGAGTCCATCGGCGTTGCCGTGGTTTTTGCCAGGACGGTGCAGGATCTCGAAGTCATACTCCTGAACCCTCTGGAGCCATCGTGCCCACTGGCCCTCTGGATCTCGAAAGTGCATGAGCCATTGCAGGGATGAGTGGTCCGTCCTCAGACAGAGTGAACCTCCGGCCATACAGGTATGGGCGAAAGTGGGAGAAGGCCTTTACGACCGCTAACAGCTCCCGCCGTGTGATGCAGTATCGACGCTGCGGGCGGTCGAGGCGGGCGCTGTAGTATCCTATTCCTATGGCTCTCTCCTCGCCATCTTGGACCTGTGACAGTACCGCTCCAATCCCAATGTCACTGGCGTCCGTGTCGAGTATAAACGGCTCATCCTCCCTCGGGTAGGCCAGGACCGTCAATTTTGTGAGGCGCCGCTTTAGCGCTTGGAAGGCGTCCTCGCATTCGGCGCTCCATTGGAACGGGGCTTTCTTCCCCTTCAGTTGATGCAGCAGGGCGGCGACATCAGAGAAGCCCTGCACGAACCGGCGGTAGTAATTGCAGAAGCCCAGAAAACTATTGACTTCCGTTAGGTTCCTTGGTCTAGGGCAGTCCTGCACGGTGCGCACTTTAGCTGAGTCAGTGTGGATGCCATTGGTTCCTACAACGTGGCCTAGAAAGACGACCTCCTTCTTGAATAACCGACACTTCTGGGGATGGAGCTTTAGACCGGCCTCTTCCAGTCGTTGAAACACAGCCTCCAGGAGGTGGAACTCCTGTTCAAGTGTCGGTGCGTATACGATGACGTCATCCAGATAGACTAGGACGCCCTTCTGCAAGACGTCTTGGAGCACTGTCTCCATGAGACGCTCTAAGGTGGCCGGTGCGTTGCACAGTCCGAAAGGCATCACTGAGAATTGCCACAACCCTCCGTCCATGCAGAAGGCTGTTTTCTCTCGGTCCCCTTGTTCGACCTCTACCTGCCAGTACCCACTCTTCAAATCCAGGGTGCTGAACCACCTAGCCCCCGAAAGGGCATCGAGGGTCAGGTCGATTCGCGGCAGGGGGTGCGAATCCTTCTTGGTGACGTCGTTCAGTCGGCGGTAGTCGACGCAGAACCTCGTGGAGCCGTCTTTCTTCTTTGCCAGCACCACAGGGGACGACCAAGGGCTGTTTGAGGGCTCAATGACACCCTGTCCTAGCATCCTCTGCACCTCTTGATGCGCTATCTCCCGGCTGGCGAGGGGAATAGGCCTGGGGGCTTGCCTGATGGGGTTCGATGTTCGCACGTCGATGGTATGACGTACGAGGCCAGTCCGACCCTCGTCGTGCTCCGCCAATGAGAAGGCTCCCCGGTGGGCGCGCAGCATTTCACCAAGTCGGGTCCGGTCCGAGGCGTCGAGTTCCTGGCTCCCCTCCTCCATGACAGTCTGCAGGGCTCCTGGGAAGGGCACGGTCAAGCCACCTTCCGTCAGTCCGGCCTGCAGCTTTCCTACCTTTAAAAGGCGCGGTGAGGACGCTCTCGCCCACTCAACACTCTCGAACCGTATCGGCAGCCCGTCAAGAGTCAGGAGAGCCCGTCCCCAGTCCATCACTCCTGAGTGTTCCCGAAGGAAATCCGCTCCCAGGATGGCGTCTTCCACTACGTCAGCAATAAGGAACACGTGAGAGGTAGCGACCTCACCAGCCTGTAGCCTCGCCTCCACTACGCCGTGTACGGGGATAGGGCCTTTCCGGACGTCGGTCAGGGCTACTGTCGTCTCCTCCCTTTCCATGAAGGGGCGAAGACCGGTCCTTACGACGGAGATGGTGGCTCCTGAGTCGATCAGTGCGTTGCACCTGTACCCGTCAATGCTGACGTCTATCGACGGCCCCCCTGGGTCACAGCGCACACCATTCAACTTGAAGGTGCGATGGCGTGGGGCGGTAGGGGGATGGGATGCCGGTCTCTGCCCCCTAAGTCCGGCACATCCTAGTTTTCCTGGGCGGGGGGAGGCTTCTCTCCATGGTTGCGGCTTGGGTAGGAGGCTAATTTCTGTGGACAGTGACGCGCTATGTGACCGATCATGTCGCATTGGTAGCACTTGATGGGCCCGCGCCGACCGTCCCGATGAGGGGTGTTCTTTTTTGCTATCTCCAGGAGCTTCTCCATCAGGCGCCTGAACTGCGCCAGCAGAGCGTCGCAGTCGCTGGCGGCTCCATTCTGGCTGCCCACAGCCCTGACCTTGTGGTGTTGTGGTAGTCTCAGCGCTGCATCCTCATGCTGGGCTAGGGCCTCAATGCGGAATGTGGTGTTCACGGTCTCTGTGAGGGTGGTGGGGGCCAGCAGCTGCACCTGCCGCTTCACTTTGCTGTCGGAGAGGGCTTCCAGGAATTTCTCGCAGGACAGATCGTCCACCGTGTCCCTACTGCAGGCGGGGTGAGCTCGTCTCACGAGCCGCTCTATGTCAGCGGCTAACTCAGGGAGAGACTCAC